>JAXCGZ010017165.1:22500-42500 GCA_037179515.1 Halocaridina rubra | reverse complement strand
TGTTATCATTATTATTTCTATTGCTATTATTAAGGTATTGCTGAAAATTTGAGAGAAGTTGTACATTCACTGATGAAAGATGTTTTCTTCAAATTAATTGTTTAAATTGAGTTGTCGTTTCTTTCATGTTTTTCCTCTTTTATCTATGTATATTTATTCTTTTTTTTTATTATTTGAAAAGTGTTTAAAAGATATATATAATAATTATTGATATATTATCGCTTATTTGAATATATGAATTAAATTTTAATTACATATATATATATATATATATATATATATATATATATATATATATATATATATATACATATATATATATATATATATATATATATATATATATATATATATATATATATATATATATATATATATATGTGTGTGTGTGTGTGTGTGTGTGTGTGTGTGTGTGTGTGATACCTAATTGTGATTACCTAATTGTGTTTACGGGAAAGAGCCCAAAGCTCGTATCTTCCCGTCTCCTCATCGGTTCCATTTTATACTTAGTCATACTTATCATACCTGTCCTTAAAACTATGGATTGAGATAGCATTAACTACCTCCTCGCTTAGCCAATTCCAATTATCAACTACTCTTACACCGAAAAAGTATTTCCTTACATCCTGCAAACAAGTTTTCTTACCAAGCTTCAAACTATGACCTCTAGTTCTAGAGCCAGCCATATCAAAATATCGATCCCTATCCACTCTATCATAACCATGAAGGAATTTAAAGACTGTCACCATATCCCCCCTCACTCTTCTAGCTTCGAGTGATGGTAAGTCTAATTCCCTCAGCCTCTCATCATAACTGAGATTGCGTATTTCTGGCACCAGTTTCGTGGCATGTCTTTGAACTTTTTCAAGCTTAGCTATGTGCTTTTTCAAGTGCGGATTCCAAAAGGGGGCTGCATATTCGAGTTTTGGCCTCACATAGGTTACATAAATATTTCTGAACATTTCCTTGTCCATGTGCGTGAAGGCTACCCTTATATTTGTGTGTGTGTGTGTGTGTGTGTGTGCTGAATGAATGTATGTATATACACACACACACAGAAATAGTAGAAATTTCCATTCGACTACGAACTGATAAGACTGAGAGATATGATTAATATAATCTACAGTGTTTCTACAGATTAAATAGCTCTCTACGATAATAAAGAAATGAAGCACATTAGTATTGTTGTAAGACAGTGATACATCTAGCCCAAGAGCGATAGTATATGTTTATAAATCATTCTTATTCATATTTTTTATCCAATACATTTTTTATGGACTTATGTATCAGTAACTGGGCGTTCTATTAGGTTTTATTTTTGTTTTTCGTGGTTCACCTCCTTTTATCAGTAAACAATCGAGCTTGAAGTGTTACATACCACATGGTAAATTCAGTACTGGATTGCTTCATTTGGGAGATTAAAGTATATGCAGTCTGGGAAGTACCTCATGTAACACTTTAGACTTTATATCGCACACATGCACAGACACATACACATACATGCACAGACACATGTACAGAGTGGATAGGGATCGATATTTTGATATGGCTGGCACTTGAACTAGAGGTCATAGTTTGAAGGTTCGTAAAAAAAACTTCTTTGCAGGATGTAAAAAAGTACTATTTAGTGTAAGAATAGTTGATTATTGTAATTCGTTAAGAGAGGAGGTAGTCAGTGCTTATTCCATTCACAATTTTAAGGACATCTATGATGAGTATCATTGAATATAAAAATGGAACCGACCAGGAGACGGGGAGTTGCGAGTATGGGATTTTTTACCGGCAGTACAATTAGGTAATTACACACACACACACACACACGCACACACACACACACACACACACACACACACACACACACACACACACATATATATATATATATATATATATATATATATATATATATATATATATATATATATATATAATTCTTCATATGAGGATGATTTCACACTGAATTTACTAAAAGAAAGCCTCTTGAGTTTTAACTTGATTATTAGATAAAGGATGTCCTATTCATCAGTTGGTTTTCTCTGCCTTATCAACACCATTCCCTCATCAGTCGAGACACTCAAAATAAAATCGTTTTGTTTCTTTTTCCATTATACATCTTTCCAGACATTCTTCGCATGCCACGCCTTATTATCTGAGATTAATATTTTGTATTGTTTCAAATGGTATAGGTTGTTACGGAAAGTTTATAATCAAAAGCAGAGAGACTTACTAATTATCTATGGATTATGTCGCTTTTTATATGTTTACAGGTTTAGCTAAGCCTGTTTTCATTTTGACTACGAATTTTTTTTTACAGTGATGATTCTAATCTTGTAAAAGGCAAAAACCTTTACTTATATATCTATCTGTCTATATATATAATATAAATACACTTATTTATTTTTATATTAAATTTATTAGTTAATTGATATATTTATGTATTTATGGCTATAGTTTATTGTTTATTTATTTTCTTGTATACTTATTTATTTTCATGGAAGCATATCCTTTTGAGAAGGATAAGTGATAAGATTATTTAAATTTTTGCTTATTATTCTGACAGATAGCAATGATTGCATATTCATACATATCAATTATTTTGAGAAGATAATGATAATGTACTGATCAACAATATAATTTTTTTCTATTTAGCATATTACGCCTGTGGTATTTTTTTTTTTAAGGAACTTATGGAGAGTAATCATACCAAAAAGATAACTAATGGAGAGTTATCATTTGAGTAAAAGGTGGTACTAAAATTCTCCGTTCTGTGTCCTTCATAGAATTATAGTCAAAACAGAGTTCACGAATCTAACTGTATGGAAATTGTCTTTTTAACCAGAACCAAATATACTACACAACCCTACTTATTATCCCTGCACATCTGAGAAGTCATTACACTCTCCATCTCTGTTTCTTTTTGCTTTATGTTTTCTTGTTGCCTGGACTTCATGAGGGCAATTTAATTTGCCCATTCCGGTGTCACACACACACACGTAAGTTAAAAAAAAAAAACCTCTTGTCTCTTGGGTTTTATAAGGAGTTTTTCCCATCATCTGTTCACTGTATCTCTCATACCTCTTGAAAACTAATTTCTTTTTTTATCAATGGTTTACTGCATGATACTCTTCCTAACATTAACCCTCTCTAATGATCCGGGCTTGAAACTGGCATTCACTTGATCTGGCTTGCTCTCCCTGGGGTAGTAACAGTATTTCTGAATCGATATGTTGAGATATTGTCTTAAAGATATTAGGTACAGTAAATTTCATTTGTTAATTAATTTAGCTTCATTTATGTATATTTATTTATTTATTTATTTATTTATTTAACACTGTGTTTATTTATTTACTTAGCTAATAGGTTATAATATTAATTTATAAGATATGTACAAAATTCAAAAGTAAATGCTCGCATATCCTAGAGCAGTGATACCCAACTGGGGTTCCCTGGAACCCTGGGGTTTCGCCGACCAATACCAGGGGTTCCTCGAGAAACTGTAAAATAATTGTGTGCTATTACAAAATGACAGTAAGTCATAACATTAGTAACTTATTAGTGTGAACTCTCATGTGATGTAATTGTAGATTTCATATGAATTACATTGCTCAAGAACTTTTCTTAAAAAAAAATAATATATATATTAGTATATTGTAAATAGGGGTTCCTTGGAATATGAAAAATTATTACAAGGGTTCCTCCAAGGCGTAAAGGTTGGGAATCACTGCCCTAGAGACTACTTTTCTGATTTCGCAAAGTACTCTAGCCAGATCGAATCACCTCAAAAATGCCTGGCTTATTTTTCGGGTACATTTTTCCATACTTAACCTGATGTCGTCGTACTGCCTGTGTACGAGATTGATACACGTAACTGCATTTAATTTTCATCTCTACTAAATATTGGAATAAGAGCCAACGACGGATAAAAAGCAATTATGGTATTGGTGTGAAAACTTTCAAACCGAATCTAGTTTCTATCTAAATCTATTCAGTGCTTCTTAACCTTTTTCAGTATATGCACCCCTTTCAAATCAGCAGTCAGTTCTCGCACCCCCCCCCCCCACCGATTGCTGAAATAAAAAAAAAATGCTAAAAATACAAAGTTGATGTGTATTAATAACAAAACCACGTTTTATTTTTATTTGATCATATAGCTTACCTTATTTCAGGAAAAATATAACGCGTATATAAAAATATATTTTGCTTTAATTATTCATAGGCATCCTCGCGCCCCTTAGGGACCGGCCTCACACCCCCTAGGGGTGCGAGCACCCCTGGTTAAGAATCACTGAAATACAGTGAGTATACTCGTAATATAAAGATATATAAATGTCTTACATCAATGAAATATTAGTAGAGTACAAATGTTACCTTAGTGGATAAAGCTGTATATACTATAAAGACAATCTCAAGATCAAGGTTCTTATTATAAGAACAACAATTAAATGCCAATGAACCTTTCGTTACTCTGAGCGAAATTAACCTTTCGTTACTTAAGGGGGGTTTACACGGTCAAAGTTCGTCGAACGCGGTTCGACAGACAAGTGTTTGAAGTGATGTTCGAACGTGTGAACGGGATATTTGGTTCTCGAACACTTTCCGTGTTCGACAAACAAATACCCCGTTCACACGTTCGAACATCACTTCAAACACTTGTCTGTCGAATCGCGTTCGACGAACCGTTTGACCGTGTAACCCCCCCCCTTAGAACGAAATTAACAAGTATATTTGCAAACGAAAGACACTGCGTTCATAAAAGTAAATATACTTGTGTCATGCGGTTCATTCAGCTTGGCACCATGCCTTGATCAACGAGAGACATGGCAACAATCCCATCCACGGCTTCCCTTGTTGCGTACAATGGAGCCTGTAACACAAGGGAGGACATGGGGAAGAGGACACTGGGGATGGGGTGGGGAAAAGGGGGGTAAAAGAATTGACCATAAAAATCATAATTATGGCAAAAAAAAAACACACACACACACACACACACACACACAAAAGAGGCAGCGGTAATGGGGTTTTGCACTTCGGACGACCAAGATTCGATGGCCTCCTGCACCAAAGTGGTTTGTGTTACTTGAGACTTTGTAGGTATCCAAAGGTTATTGAGAATTAGGGAGGAACGTGTTCTCGAAAACGAATCATTTGAATAAAACAGAGGAAAAGACAGCTTTCACGCTAATACAACAAATTTATTCATTTGTGTATTTTCTGCCATCTTTACCTATACAAATAGACATATGCGTTACATATGTTTCGTTAAAATGTGTATGAAGTCTTTTCTCGTGATATCTAATGTCTTATTTATAATGCAATAAAGAATATTTTATCATATTGATGTATAAGAACAGTTTAAACTATTTTTATCATTTAACGGCGGACGGTGGAGAGTTCTGTAACGAATGACGTAACGTGATGACGTAGTATCCAAAAACAGCTTCAGAGGTACTTTAATGTCAAATCTGGTCCTCCTTTAGAGTACTAAGTAACTATATTCATATAATATTAAATAACTAAATACATAAATACGAATAAGATATCGCTGAAAGTACTTTGAAAAAATAAAAGGGTGAAAGATTTCATTTCTCTCTCTCTCTCTCTCTCTCTCTCTCTCTCTCTCTCTCTCTCTCTCTCTCTCTCTCTCTCTCTCTCTCTCTCTCTCTCTCTCTCTCTCTCTCTATCTATCTATCTATCTATCTATCTGTCTATCTATCTATCTATTTATCCATCTATCTATCTATCTACTCAACAAATATCTATCTATCTATCAATCCATCTATCTACTTAACAATCCTCATTTAGCATAATCTCTTTGAACTATGTGAAAGCCACTCAGACATCATTAGTAATATAACAAACAAATAAACGAAGCTACCATTCAACGGAACAAGAATTGTGCTGTACTCGTCTACATTGGGAACTCATTCAGAAGGCCAAAGGATTTGACAAAAGAGCTTTCAAAGTGTTACATCATCCTGAAAGCAATTTTATACATGACACACCCAAGCATAAAAGCCCTTCATAGAACATACATACATACATACATACATACATACATACATACATACATACACATACATACATACATTCATACATACATACATACATACATACACACACACACATACATACATACATACATACATACATACATACATACATACATAAATATATGCAGACATGCATACATAAATATAATAAGGGTGAAGCAGATATACTGCTTATATTTACATGTGTTTGTATGTATGTATCCATGACCTCAGTCCTGCGATTTACATTTATAACCTTTTATGATATGAAATTTCTATGATCCCTCTGTCTATTGCTAATGCCTTACTCATGAATAGCATTAAATTAAGAACTATTTTCCTTAATATTTTGCCAGTCATAAACATTGAATATATGTTTTAATCCATTGATGTCTCTGTTTACATCAAGTAAATAATGATAAATCTTATTTTTTTCTTTTTCATCCTTCACATTACAAAAGTAAGAGCTCAGCTAACACACTTCCTCAAGCCGCATATTAAATGCCAAGCAGCGTGGGGCTCGCGAGCAGCGGTTTGGTCACCCCTGATATATATATATATATATATATATATATATATATATATATATATATATATATATATATATATATATATATATATATATATATATATGTATATATATATATATATATATATATATATATATATATATATATATATAAAATTCACGTACGTATGTAAGTTTATATGTATGCGTTCACGAGAAAAATTTCATGATTCCCCGTCTCCTGGTTTTCCAGACGTATGCTATCGTTTCTTAAAGCTATTGAATGAAGAAAATGGATAAAGCAGGAGCACTAGTAGTAGTAGTAGTAGTAGTAGTAGTAGTAGAAGAAACTAAAGAAAGAAGATAGAAAGTAAAGATTATTTTTTTAATTTTCGATTGATATCTTAAATATTGACGTAGGTGATATAATTTGTTAATATTTTTATTATCTCTCTCTCTCTCTCTCTCTCTCTCTCTCTCTCTCTCTCTCTCTCTCTCTCTCTCTCTCTCTCTCTCTCTCTCTCTCTCTCTCTCTCTCTCCTTCACATTAGTGACGTGATATTAATAAAAACAATTTCATCCATTTTTTATTTGATGAAAAAAAACAGTGAACAAAACAAACAAATAGTGCAACGTTGGAATAATAACAAAGTGTGATTTGGGACTCCTTGTATTTTTCCTTCACGAGCCAAAGTTTGGTTAGTATTCACTTGAGATATTGGTAACACTGGGTTTAGTATTCCAGTATCATGAACTCTCGTTTCAATTTTCTATTTTATTTTTATGCTTGTGACACCAGGACGGGCAAAAAAATAAATATATAAAACAGCCCTCATCGGGCCTGGGCACGAAGAATACATAAAGTAAAGAGAAACAGATATGGAGAGTGTAATGACCTGTCAGATGTGAAGGGATAATAAAAGATGTGTAATGAATATCCAAGAATATTCAGTGTATATGTAGGCATAGAAAAAGTGTCGAGTGCTATCGTTTGTGTCACTGGAGTATGACTTCTTCCTCTTGAAATTTAGTTTATCTTTCATTGACCTCTTACCTAGCCTAACCTAATCTAATCTAACATACTTAAGGATGGGTTGGGTTAGTTTGGTTAGGTTAGGTTAGAATGCAATGAAAAATAAAATTCAACCGGCAGGAATCACACTTCAGTGGCCCCGATGAAGTTATTTTTCTAGAAGTCCTTGTTAGTAAGCCATCAACTCCATTTTAATTACTTATTGTCATATATAAATCTAGTTAATCTCCTTTTCAAGTACAAGAAAAATATCTATTTAATCTTGTATGTAAATAGTACTCCCTGACTTCCAGATTCAAGAATGAATTAAAAGTTTCGAAGATTTAATGGGTAGTCATACTGTGACAATTTCCTGAAGCCGCTGGTACATTTCTTCGATTTTCCAATATTTCTCGCCAAGGTAAGGGGTTTACGCTGTCAAACGGTTCGTCGAACTCGGTTCGACAGACAAGTGTTTGAAGTGATGTTCGAACGTGTGAACGGGATATTTGGTTGTCGAACACGTTCCGTGTTCGACAACCAAATACCCTGTTCACACGTTCGAACATCACTTCAAACACTTGTCTGACGAACCGCGTTCGACGAACCGTTTGACCGTGTAAACCCGCCTTAACATATTTTTGGGGAGATGAAATGTACAAGTGTGTGAGAATTTGCTCCGTTTTATTGTTATCTATAAATCCACAAATTAATATAGATATAGTATGTAAACTGATATAAGACTGCGGTACACAGAGGATTTTCTCGAACGATGCAGGGTCTACGATAATTGGCTGCTGCACCCAATAATCTCCGTGATTCGGAAGACCAAATCAGTTGTAGAAGACTGCGTACGACGGGTAAGATCGATCTTCTTGATAGTACGTGGGCGTAGGAGAAGGTGTACGCCCGCGTACGATCCAGAGGATCGATTCTACCCAGCGTACGCAGTCCTCCGGGTCTGGAACCGTTAAAAATTTAAAAATTCGCTTATACGTCTGGCAGCGCAGTACGAAAAGACAGCACGCGCATGCGTGGTCTCATTTCTGACAACCCAGTCCTGGGCGTTCAGTTTTCCTGCTCCGCTTGCCGCATTTCTTATTGTTTTAGCATGATATTAGTGCATTTCTTATTGTTTACCATGATATTAGTGCATTTATTTTTTCCCTCATATCAAAATATGAATTAATCAAATCCATAAATGTGTCAAACAAAATATATGAAATATATTAACATACATGGCCAACATATATTTACTTATATATATAAGTAGCTGAAGTGCCAGATATATAAATCAGGGTTATACTTTCACAAATATCCCATATATATATATATATATATATATATATATATATATATATATATATATATATATATATATATATATATATATATATATATTATATATATATATATATATATATATATATATATATATATATATATATATATATATATATATATATATATATATATATATATATATATATATATTCCATATATTTATTGTTCACTAGGATCAATTCTAACATAATTATATAAATGGAAAAGTAAGGGCAAATATAACTATACCAGATTACTTTTCATTTGCATTTACCAGTACATACTACTTACATTTGAAGGATTCTGTGAATGACAAAGATGAAACATTATTACATTATTAAATGTAAAATATTAAACTTAATATCTTCTCAGTATAAAATAATGAAAATGAAACATATTAAGATCAGTTATTGTAATATGTGAAAAACAAATGACTTAAAATAAATTACATATCTATATGGGAATAAAATGCTAAAATTAAAGTTACAAACGTCGTCCTTTAAACCATTCTCTCTTGCCACGATACCATTCCTTCGGGGGAATTACAGTATTCCTCCCGACTGCGTACAACCCCCTACGAACGTGTACGTTCCCCTACGATGGGTCGGGAGCGTCGGGAGCATGGTCGGCCCAGTCGTAACGGTCAAAAATTTAAATTTCCCGTTTTCTATGATGAGACTTACGTTTGCGTACGATCAGTCGTACGCTAAATTACGCGTCCAAACTACTCCGTACGATTGCAATTACGATCCATAGGACTGCTTACGCGGACGTACGACGCACTTCCGACAGGCACAGGAATGCACCTGTCGGCTAAAAAATCTGCCGGATCTCCAAGGTTTGAGCGAAGATTCTGTCGGAACACGGTCTTAAGAGTCGGGTCGGGAGTTTTGGCTATGTGTGACGCCAGCATTAAGTGTTCATTCAGTTACGGATCTTTTTTTATCCCTTAACATCTTAAGAAGTCACTACACTCCCAATCTCTGTTTCTCTTTACTATATGTTTTCTTCGTGCCCAGACCCGATGAGTGCAGATTTGTTTATTTATCTATTTATTTATTTATTATTATTTTTTTGGCCCGTCCTGCTGTTACAATCCCCCCAAAAATGTACTCAGGATAAAGTAGCTTAATCTTTACTTTATAAGAAGGATTTCTGTATTTCGCTATTAACAAAATAGCTTTGTAACAGGTTAATCATTTTACAAACTTTATTCGTAACATGTCTGAATATGATGTTTCTATTTCCGGTTGGCGCTATATTTCCTGAGAGAGAAAAATTTGAGACATGAAAAAACTGAAAAAAAATATTTGTATAAGAATGTATATCTTGGAAAAGCTATTCAAATTTTCTGTAATTAGGTAAATGCTCCAATGAGCTTCAATTAAAGCTAGAAGTATGCATTAAATGTCGATTTATTATAGAAGAGATATATTTTATCAGTATTATATCGAAGTAATGGTTGTTAAATTATCAGAACATATTTGATAACAGTGATTAGATAGCACTACGAATTGTGATATGTGTTTGATTCACACAATAATTCACTTCCCCATTCGTTACACAACAGACATTACAAATATTGACCATGTGCTGAAAGATACCTTTTATTGAGAGCTGTCAGTTATTTTTCAAAATTGACTGCCTATACACGTGGTTATCTGTAGTTTAATCAAAAGACATTAAATCGATGATTAAGAGAATATTATTCTATCTCTATCTATCTATCTACAAGAGCCATATTCCCCCTTACAAGGGGGGTGGCTGAGTCAAAGTAACTCACCTTGAGTCTTTGTGGGAAGAAAATACAGAGTGGGTTCCCAATCTCCACGTTCAGCCCCATGTAGTCTACTTTTACGACACGCTAGGAAACACGAGGGGGTATCTTGTCCTGTTCTCTCAGGGGGAAATATAATTTTCTATATTTTTTATGTCTTAATTTATATTCTACTCTAGGAAAGAATGCTACCTATGAGAAATATTTGAGAATGAACTACTGAACTTAATTATCCAAAACAGACAGAGAAAGAAAGTGACTGAGAAAATTACAAATATTTCATTCATGGCAACATATATGTATGTAAAATCGCATGGCTCTCTTAAAAGAACACAAAATTTAATATTATTTAGTTATGTTTGCCATTATTTAAATAATATTTTTTTCATATATATATATATATATATATATATATATATATATATATATATATATATATATATATATATATATATATATATATATCATATATATATACGTCATTTACTCATTCCGTTAGCGAGTCTTCCAATCTCGTTAGTCGTCAGGATGGCCGAGTGGTCTAAGGCGCCAGACTCAAGGTTGATACCTTCCCCTCTGATAGAAGGGTCATAAATGGGCATTCTGGTCCTCTCTGAGGGCGTGGGTTCGAATCCCACTCCTGACAAATATTTTTTATATATGATCCCATACCTGTTCATTTTCATGGTTAGGTTCTACCAGCGAGGAGATTTTTATCTCGAGCAAAATTTATTATCACGGTGTTAATAAGAACCGAAGGGGTCTTTGAACAAACATCATTCATTTAATCTTTTGCCAGTGCTCCTAAGCACCATTTTTAAAAATCCGCATTTCATATCAAGCACATACCATTGGAGGCACTGGAATCAACCATAATCAGTGACACTAAAATAAAGTTTGGGGGGAAATATATTAGGTAGTAAAAGCTAAGTTTAATTATACCTAATTGCAATAGTAAAATTATATTACAGCTATTTAGATATGAGAGAGAGAGAGAGAGAGAGAGAGAGAGAGAGAGAGAGAGAGAGAGAGAGAGAGAGAGAGAGAGAGAGATGCACATTTCCTCTCTTATGGATCAAGCATTGCTTCTGTCCTGTATGAAATAGAACTAGTTTTTGAACTCTTGTGGATGAAGTTTCAGTGAATCCACATTTCCGTTGCAGATCTTGGATATCAGTGGCATTAGATTAGGCTTATATGTTACCAGAAGACAAGTAAGACTTATGGTCTCAGTATGACAGACTGCATTAGCTTATATGTGAGATATTAAAATCAATGGCGTCACTGGAATCGACTAGGCTTATAGGCAAGTTCGCTAACTGGAACTTATCTCCAATGTTATTATTATTATTATTATTATTATTACTATTACTATTATTATTATTATTATTATTATTATTATTATTATTATTATTATTATTATTATCATTATTATTATTATTATTATTTTGTTGTCGTATATGATGATGTGGCATTCATGAAATCGCTGCATATTCTGAAAGTTGAGGCTGTAGTGGCATAGTGTATTTTCTTTCTTTATTTGGAGTGTTGTATGTCTTCTTTATTTATATATTAATTAATTTATTAATTGATATATATATATTTTCACTTTATTTATTAATAATTTTGTTGTTGCTGCAAAGTGATCCCTTAATTTTGCTTCTTTTTGTCATAACAAACTGTACATTGTTTTGGTTTTCTGTTTTTATGGCAACACTGACTCTGTATTGCCGCCTTTTTCGTGTAGTGTGATATTTTTGGTCTGTTCATTTTCGATACATAAAAATTGCTCATAATTATCACTTGTGCCTAATTCAATACCTTAAATGATATTGTGGTAATCTTGATATCTTGTCAGACAGAACTATAAGGTGGTGACCACCGTAGTGACAAGATATGGGAGTGACAAGATATAGGGGTGACAAGATATTTGTGATTGACAAGATAGGCCTAAGTGACAAAATTTCTTCAGCATCATACCGGTAGCCAAGGCCTAAGTTTCTTTCAGTATTTGTACTCTAAGATAAGCTGTCATAAACAATGTCCGATTCTGATGATGATAAGTCTAGTGCTGTCAGGCACATAGCAGTGAAAGCCCCTGCATTCATGGACACCTGCGTTTCAGGGTGGTTTTCTATTCTTGAAGCTCAATTTGGCTTAGCTAATGTGAAATCCAGTGAAACAAAATTTTTCCATGTGTTATCTGCCTTGCCCCCTACTGTTGTAGAACGTGTTCCCCAAGACACTTTAAATAGGAGAGACTATGATATAATTAAAGCATACCTCACAAATCTTTTTGAACAGACCAAGCCTGAACTTTTCAATGATTTGATAAGTAATACAGTAATGCATGGCAAGCCTTCAGTTTATTTAGAAGAAATTCGCAGAACTGCTTCTAAATTAGGAGTAACAGATGACCTAGTGAAACATAAATTCTTGCAAGCAGTTCCCAGTAATATTTTGGCAGTTTTAGCCTCTCAGCAAAATATGGATTTACCAGCTTTAGGCAAGCTTGCAGATGTACTAGTTGTATTTTCTCTAAATAATAATAGTGCTAAACCCATCAATGTTGTTGATCAGTCGTCAGTTTCTCGTCAAGCTAGTACATCCCAGTATGTATCAATTTCCAAGAATCCACCTGTAGGCCTAGGAGTGCAACCTTTCCATCAAAATCAACGTCCAAAAGTTTGTCGTGCTCATTTATATTATGGAACTCGGGCTAGATGGTGCAAGCCGTGGTGCCAATGGCCGAATAAATCTCAAAATATCCAGATGAAGGATTCTTCTAGAGCTCCGTCCCCAGCATCAATGTCTAGGTCCTCGTCGCCCGCACGGAATTTTCCTAGTTCGGAAAACTAATAAAGCAGACAGAAGAGAAAATTGTAGCTACGGCCACTTCTGTTCTGCCACTTCTACAGGTTGTAGCCAAAATTGGTTGTAGTGACATGGTCTTCACTGTGGATACAGGAGCTGCAGTCTCCATTATTCCATATAAGTATGTTTCAGAAATTTTATTAAGGCCAACAGCAGTTAATATTTCTACGGCCACTGGCGAGTCAATAAAAGTTTATGGTGAAATTATTCTTGACCTTGATATTCGGCAGTTGCGCCGTCGATTTAAGTGGACTTTTGTTGTTGCAGATGTATGTACACCTTTATTAGGTAATGATTTTCTTTGCAATTTTGGATTGTTTATTGATTGTAAGAATAAAACTTTACATGACAATATAACACAATGTTCTGTAAAAGGTGATATTGCAAATCATAATGTTTCGTATGTGATTAATAATTTGAACTATTTACCTGATTCTGTACAACAGTTGTTCCAAGATTTTCCCTCACTCTTGTCCTGTGTTAAGCCTCTTACAGCTAATAATTCTTTCAAGAATTCTAATGTTTTTCATTATATAGATACAGGGAGTTCTCCTCCGACATTTGCTAGATGTCGTCCGTTGGCTCCAGACAAATATTCTGCTGCCAAGGAAGCATTTAAACAGTTGTTGGATATGGGTATTGTACAACCCTCTAAATCACCTTGGGCTTCACCCATTCATTTAGTTCCTAAACCTAAGCCAGGAGAGTGGAGAGTATGTGGTGATTTTAGGCAACTTAATACTTTGACCAAGCCAGATAAATATCCTTTACCACATATTAGTAGTGTGTCATTAAAGCTTTACAAGAAAAAGATATTCAGTAAAATTGATTTGTTAAAAGCCTATCACCAGATCCCTATGAATCCTTCAGATGTTGAAAAGACAGCAGTAACCACACCCTTTGGGCTATATGAATATTTATATATGCCTTATGGTCTTCGGAATGCCCCTGCCACTTTTCAGCGTTTGATGGACAATTTATTTAGAAACCTTGATTTTGTATTTATTTACCTGGATGATATTCTGATATTTTCAGAGAATACAGAAGAGCACAAGAAACATTTGTCTATAGTATTTGAAATCCTAAGCTCTAATAATCTTAAAATTTCTATTGATAAATGTGAATTCTTTAAAAATGAAATAGAATATTTAGGATATTTGATCACTGCTAATGGTTTAAAACCTGGTTCTCATAAACAGACAGATATTGTTGATTTTCCTAAGCCAGCAGATTCTGCTGCCTTACGTAGATTTATAGGAATGCTCAATTACTATAGACAAATGGTACCGCATTTTGCTGATGTTGTATATCCTTTGACGGAATTAATTAGATTACAACCTAAATCTAAAGAACTAGTATGGAATTCGGAAGCAGAATCTGCCTTTGTAAATGCTAAAGAGTCACTTAACAATGCTTGTACCATTGCATATTTCACTAGTAAGTGTAATTCTCCACTGCATTTGGTGACTGATTGTTCCCAAGTGGCAGCTGGAGCTGCATTACACCAAATTCAGGATGGTAAATTTGTCCCTATTGAATTCTTTTCAAAGAAATTATCAGAAACTCAGAGGTGTTATTCTACTTTTGACCGAGAACTGCTTGCTGCGTGTCTGGCTGTACTAAAATTTAAACATGTAATTGAAGGACGTGAAACCATTTTATTTACTGATCATAAACCCCTTTTTTTTGCATTTAAGAATCCTCATACAGCCAAGTCAGATAGACAGCAACGATATTGGTCTTTAATTAGCGAGTATATATCAGATGTTGTACATATCAAGGGTGCAGACAGTGTTGTAGCAGATTGTCTTTCCAGACCATTACCTGTATCTTCTGTCTCAGTGGACTTGCATGATTTAACCAGCATAGCTGAGAGCCAATCCACTGACACAGAAATTCTTAATTACAAAGAGGGATTGAAAATTTTCAAAATTCAGAATCATGACTTATATTGTGACGTGTCAACACCCCATCCAAGACCATTTCTTCCCTTAGCTTGTCGTAAATCAGTATTTCAACTTATGCATAACATTTCACATCCAGGAGTCAAAGGTACGTTGCGCCTTATCAAAGCTAGGTACTTTTGGCCTAATATGGATCGAGATATTCGAAGTTGGACTAAAGAGTGTACTTCTTGTCAGCAGGTTAAAGTGCACCGCCATACCCGTGCTCCTATTACAAATTTTACAGCACCTTTTGGGAGATTTGAATTTGTACATTTAGATATTGTTGGTCCTCTCCCTCCTAGTAAAGTCACTGGTCAGTCTTTTACAGCACCAGAACAATACGTTCTTACCTGTATTGACAGATCTACTAGATGGTTGGAAGCCATCCCCATCACAGATATTTCTGCTACCACTGTTGCTTTTGCTTTTATTAAAGGTTGGGTATCTCGTTTTGGAGTGCCATTATATGTTTTTACTGATAGAGGTGCTCAATTTGAATCTGCATTATTTCAGCATCTTTCCTCTATAATTGGATTTCATAGACTGCGTACCACTTCATATCACCCTCAATCCAATGGCATGGTTGAAAGATCACATAGAGTATTGAAAGTATCTCTGATGGCACGTAAAGATGATTGGCTTGCTTCTTTACCAATAGTACTTTTAGGTTTAAGATGTCTCCCCACAGAGTCTGGAGTTTCTCCATTTACTTTGGTAACAGGAAGTATGCTACTTAGTCCTAAAATCATGGTAACAACTGAAATTCCTTCTTTTGCACAACAAAAAGAAATTGTCTCTGAATTTGTATCTCGAATGCGTGAATTAGATTTTTCTGAATCCTCTTATGGATACCTTCATTCATCCTCTGTTAAACCTTATGTTCCAAAAGATCTTGAATCATGTACACATGTTTGGGTTAGAGTGGATCGTGTACGTCGCCCTTTAGAGGCTCCCTACTTTGGTCCACTTGAAGTTGTGGAACGTGGTGATAAATATTTTATTCTACGTCAGCTTTCTGGAAATTTAACTACTGTATCTGTAGATAGATTGAAACCTGCCTCAATACCAAAAACTATCAGTTCTAATGAGACAGAACCTACTGTAAATAATGATTCTGTGCCAGAAGCTGTCAATTCTGATGTGATTGAACCAAGTGTAAATAATTATTTTTCTGATTCTAATTCCACAAATGACACAGATTCTGATACATTAATTCCCAGTAGTGCATCTGTTTCTGAAAATATTGATAATGAAGATGTTATTGAAGAGAAAATACCTCACTCTGTTGTAACGAAATCTCGTCGAGTTAGATTTAATCGTAACCCTGATTATGTATATTATTAATTTGTATTTTTGTATCTATTTTTCCACATATATATTATATATCTATATTTTCTATTATCAGTATTAAACACTAATGTACTCCTGTACTGGCAGGGGAGTGTTGTAGTGGCATAGTGTATTTTCTTTCTTTATTTGGAGTGTTGTAGTGGTATGATATATGTCTTCTTTACTTATATATTAATTTATTTATTAATTGATATATATATATTTTCACTTTATTTATTAATAATTTTGTTGTTGTTGTAAAGTGATCCCTTAATTTTGCTTCTTTTTGTCATAACGAACTGTACATTGTTTTGGTTTTCTGTGTTTATGGCAACACTGACTCTGTATTGCCGCCTTTTTCGTGTAGTGTGATATTTTTGGTCTGTTCATTTTCGATACATAAAAATTGCTCATAATTATCACTTGTGCCTAATTCAATACCTTAAATGATATTGTGGTAATCTTGATATCTTGTCAGACAGAACTATAAGGCTTCCGGACATTATGTACGAATTATAATTTAGTCTATCAGCGTCTTTTGATTATCTGCTTGGAAGTCTGTTAACCTTTCAACAGTGTCATAATTGGTGGTGCATGGAAACAGGATGAGGGCTTATTAACCGATAGGCCTGAGAAAGGATATCAGAAAAGTTGACACGGTAGTAATATTAGGCGTTGTATACACTTAGCACCCTATCTATACGAAAATAGTAACCCGCTTTATCAGTGTGAAAATCCAAGCTTATGGCGTTTGATACTCATTTTTTATGTCTTTGATATAGGATAGATTTACATCTAAAAGATTTGCAAAGGGATCTACGTAAGGATAGAGAGGGTAGTTGGAAAGCTCTTACATGCTAAGGTGGATTTGCTTAAAATCTTCATTATCAAATTCAAAGTTCTCTCTTCTAAGACAATACAGAATTTTTGCTCCTATTTAGTGTAAAATATATACAGAAAAAGAGGCAATTGTGCGAAAATTTCTGGTGAGTAGTGTCATTAAAATTAAAGCAATTTGTTATACCTATATTATATGCAATACGGAGTACATATATGGAAAAAAAATTTGCTTCAACGTGCATCAAATTAACGATATCTAGCAGTTATTATAATTATGTTTCCCCCCCAAAAAAAACGATTAATATATACCATAATATAAATGTGTGCTGCTATTATAGTAGGCGGTCTACCACGGTATCAAACACTATAGCCTGCGGTCTACCTCATTTACTACTATAGTATGCGGTCTACCAGGGTTATCTAACACTAGAACATACAGTCTACCTTATTCTACAGGGTGGTGCCGTCAAGCTGTACCTCACTAAAGTACCGACAGTCTAAGCCTTGTTTGAGACCAAAAACCCAAGGGCCATCAATTCTACGTCCATGGTTCCTGCTGTTTCGTTGTTCTGCATCACTGTTTTCAGAGAAAGGAGCGTTGTCGCCATTCAGCATTCTTCCACGATTGTATTTTCGTCGACCAGCAAATCTTACCTCGTCAATCTGAATGGAGTTATCGTTTGTTCCAACCATCTTCCCTCGTCGTCGATGAGAAACTACGGCTCCACACACCCCTTGGCACATATTGTAACAGTCCTCCGTATCTCTGGGTCCTCTGTACGTTGACTGTTTTTTTTTTTCTGATTGTCATTTTCCTTTGTGTGACATTACTTCATCTCTGCCTTGTCCTTAACCTGTTTCATTTCTTTTGTCTTGGTGTTTTCTTGTTCCCGGGCCTTTATTGATGAGGGCAGTTTCTGCCTGTCCCGGTGTTACATTCATGAAAAAGAAGAAAAAAGTCAGATTTTCCTGTTAGAGTCACTGCTGTGGTCATTGGTATATCCATGACAAAGATAAATATTAGTTCTGAATTTCACTCAGGCTCAGCATGCAGTTTAATTTATTTCCGTATAATGTAAAAATTGGTTTCTTTTACAAACAGAACGTGAAGTTTGACACCCCTTTCGAGGACAATGAAGTACAGGCCTGAATTGCCCACCTATGTCACTCTTTCCTTTTTCCTGCATGACAGCACCGCATCGATGGCAGGGATCTGCTTCTTGCCGTGTATCCAGCAGATTGTTCTCTCGTAAAAATGCTACTGCTGTTTCCTCTGTCAAGATGCGACGTCAATAAAAATCTTTCAGTAGCATTATAATCTGAAGTAGGGTATCCGGCTGATGTTAATGGTTTCAGGCCAAGGAGGATTCTGATTTGGGAGCTCTGTTGTTGTTGTTTGAGATTAAAGCCAAGCTTGTGTTGGCACGGGCCCTTGTCCAAAGGACGGCCCGTAGGTTAGAGGGTACAAATCTTGAGTTGTTGTATCACTTTGGTGGCTCGAAAGTTTGCAAGGTGATGAGATGGGTGTCCAGGTTGTCAAGTAATTCTTTACTATTTGAGCTGCATGATCTGTCGCATTGGGGTGTTGTAGATCCATGTTTAATCCGTTCCTTAAGTCTACGGACAAACAACTGAGGTGTGGTAAGGTCACTGTAAAATTCATACCCTGGTAGACCTGCCCCACAAGGGAATCTACAAGTATTAAGAAATACCAATCTTAATTACCAGCCAGGGTTAGTCGATAATCCCCACAAATTGGCCGCATAATCCCCACACACTAACCGCAAATGGAAATAAATTCAATAATTGATTAAATTGTAAAAAAAAAAAAAAAAAAAATGAGGTGAGTGGTAGACCTCAGGTGGACGACACGAGAGGTGAGGTGAGGTCACGGTAGAATTCATACCGTGGTGGACCGCCAACTGTTGAAGCACCAATTGTGCATTTGTGTGTGTATGTATTAAACAACAACAACATCAACAATTATAATAATAATAAAAAAAATATTAATAATCAATGCTATTCATCGTATTACACTCTCAAGATAAGGAAGCAAAAAAGTTTGATCCAGTATGTTACCACAGGAATGGTAAGGGGGGGAGTAATGAGTGACCTTGAAAGACTATTGAAGCGATCTTGATTATATCCCCCTCACGTCATATTCTCCTTGTCTCCATGTCAATATCATTGCCTTTCTTCGGCCCTAAGCACCTGTGAATGTTAAGTGATCCATGATATTTCAGAGAAAGTATGTATTACTGCCTAAAACTAGTTGAATGCATTTTATAATAATAATAATGACCACTTTATTGTTAAACACTTGATCGATAGAGCTCTGTACAAAACAATAAAATTAAAACTT
>JAXCGZ010017165.1:0-15000 GCA_037179515.1 Halocaridina rubra | reverse complement strand
AAAGAAACTCCACTTAGATGATATTCTTTCAGGTTGTACTTTTTTAACCTTTTCTGGCATCGCAAGTTAGTTAAACCACTCTATAAAACGGCTCAAAGGAACGTGACCCCACTTTTTGCTTGCTCTGAGTGGTTTACTTTGAATATGTAATGTGTATGTGTGTCTTCAGTTAGTCCTTACGTCTTAGTTTCATAAATATCTATAAATGAAATACATATATAACTCAATATTTTCATAAGCGATAATGATCTGATTTCTAATATTATTCATCTCATATCGTTATAAGCATAGGGCTCATTCCCGTAAGCACAATTAGGTACATAAATATAATCAGGTAATTACACACACACGATAATGCAAAAATGCCCATAATTTGGGTATATAATAGTAGGAAGGGGCACTTCAAGACACTGTGAACGAAAGTAATCTAGGGGTAAAAATGCACTGGAGCATTTATCTCCGGAAAATGCATATAAATAGTATAGTGAAGGCAGCATATACTCTCTTAAAAAATGTAAGGGTGACCTCCAACCATATGGGTAAGTGAATGTTTAGAAATATATATATATATATATATATATATATATATATATATATATATATATATATATATATATATATATAAACCTGAGAAAGTTGAGAGACAGGTTACGAAGCTGGTGGCAGAGATTCGTACTCTCAGTTATGAGGAAAGGCTGAATGAGACAGACTTGCCCTCACTTGAAGTTAGAAAGGAATAGGAGGGATATGGTAACAGTTTTTAAATTCTTTCATAGCTTTGACAAAATAGATAAGGAGAGATATTTTGACATGGGTGGATCTGGAACTAGATGTTCTATTTTGAAACTTCCTGAGAAAATTTCTTTTCAGGCTGTGAGGAAGTACTTGTTTAGTATAGGAATAGGGTGATGACTGGAATTTGCTAAGTAAGGAAATGGTAAATGCAAAATACATTCACAATTTGAAGGATAATTACGATGAGTGTTAGTAAGAAATTTTAAAGCCGACAAGGACACTAAGTGTTATAAGTATGCATGTGTGTGTGGGTGTGTTAATGGCATACCATACCCAGCTCTCACGGTATGTGGAGAAAGAATAAAAGTGATGAGAGTTCACGAAATAAAGAAAAACAAATCGACTGGACAAGATGAGATGCCAGTGAAGATCTGGAAGACACTGAGGAATATATGAGTAGATGTGCTGTGGACTCGAATGTGGAAGATAGAGGAGCAGAATGAGATACCAGATGAGTAAAGCGAGACTGTGTATATACTGATGTGCAAATGGAAATCGACAGGTAAGTGGTATCTCTCTCTCTCTCTCTCTCTCTCTCTCTCTCTCTCTCTCTCTCTCTCTCTCTCTTTCTATATATATGTATATATATATATATATATATATATATATATATATATATATATATATATATATATATATATATATATATATATATATATATATATATATATATATATATATATATATATATATATATATATAGAGAGAGAGAGAGAGAGAGAGAGAGAGAGAGAGAGAGAGAGAGAGAGAGAGAGAGAGAGAGAAAGTTGGCATACAGGAGAAATCGATCACGCAAAAGGTCGGGGCTGTTGGGTACTTATGGTGTGAAGAACTGTCACATTCCACAATGTAGTCATTACTATCACAATCAGAGAGAGAGAGAGACTTGAAAACTACGAATGATTAAAAATAATTTCCAAGTATGCAAGCAACACAATAGGAAAATTTTCAAATTTGATTGCAAGCAACAAAATAGCCTGGAACACAAAATAATCATGACCGAATTGGAAGTACATATGAATGAATATGGAAGCATTTATATTTCACTCTGTGAAAAAAATACAGTCTGTTGAAATGTATAAAGCCAGTTTAAATTTGGGAATTGGACTTCTTTGTTACTAAAACCGAACATAAAAGAGGTGTATTGAGGCATATATATGTTGGAAGTTACCTTGCGATGTTAATAAATCGGGTCCAGTACTTCCAGACTAAGACATCAAATCTTGGGAATTATAGTTACTATCAGGCGTTTGTGAATTATCTCACACACTTGGCAGAAAAAATCTAACTTAATGTAATATTAACAAACTTGTAAAATATGTCAATTGAGATTATATAATAGGGAATGGAATGGTTGCCCTCCTTTGCGGGGTGCGTTCTTTTGAGAAACTTAAAATATATTTCTAAATACAAAATAATTTGATTAAAAACGTATAGTTATGCTTTGATTATCGAATAATATTACTACAACTTCATTTCAGTGAGTCAACACCTTAAAAATTCAGGATTCCCAATTTTACCAAAGTAAGTCAAAGTATTAAAAAAAAAAAAAAAGATTAAAAATGGCGTAACTTGGCGATAGGAGAGCGAGTCTACACTTGAATACAAACTCTACCTTCGTGTTGCTAGTGTAATGTTAACATCGTGATGCGGTTTGTTAATATTGTTAGTGTTCTTTCCACGGGTCAATTAGGTTGAAATTAGTCCTTCAAGTTTGGATTGACAGTGAGAAATTAATGTCAAGTAAGAGCAAATTTTTATTATTAATTGTAAGAGTTGATCTGAAATTGTAGCTATTGAGGTATTTTTGAGGTTCATGTGAGGCCGGCTCTGTAAGAGACGGGCATGAGTTGTCCAGCTTGAAATGACTGTTGAAAGATGCCATTTTTGGGTACTAACTTCATAACTTGCTTGTAAGTCTGAAGTGGTTTTAGCATGTTACATATGTCATATTATTATATAATGTGTCAAAGCATTCCAGTGAAGATTCACGTAATTTAATCTTTCCTGCCATTATTAAGCATACAAATACCTAGCCTAACATAATTTAGATTAGGTTAATATTCGTTTATGCACCCCTTCTATTTTTGGACAATATTTTTCTGAGAGAATTGAGGTTTTTTGAATCAATATAATAAATTTCTCCTCTCGGAAATCACAATTTTTGTGTGTTATGGCCGATATTGGTGGGTGGCAGAGGGTACTTAACCAAACCTGTCCTAACCTAACCCAAGTAATCTAACCTTAATTTGAAGCCTTACATACCTTAATAGGGTAACTTTGGGTGTTTATACAGCAGCTTGGCACATGTCAGATATTGGTGATAACAGATTTCTCTGTTAGGCTATGGAAAGAATGCCTAAAACGAATTTTAACCACATATAATTCTAACCTAGCCAATACATATCAGACTTGTAAATGTTTCATTGTAAATCAGTGTTATACAATTAAGCTATATTTGACTCCCCAACGAATCTTAGTAATGGCATAACTATTTGTAAACCGTTTAATCTGGCATAGTCCATCAAAATGTATTCAGCCTAACCCTATCCCATCAAAGTTAATTTAATCAAACAATAGCCCATCAAAATTAACTCACCTTAACCATAGCCCATCAAAATGTATTCAGCCTAACCATAGCCCATCAAAATTAATTTAACTTAATCATATAAATTTAAAAGATAACCACGTAGAATACCTTATTACTGTAGTATATTGTGTTAAACTTAAAAAGAAATCCTCTTATGCCCAAATCCAAGCATGATATAGGGGCAAAAATCCTGATGGGGGAGTAATATGGGGGTAGTAAAAGATATTTAATTACAAGTCATATGGAAAATTTTAGAAGTAGTTTTCCTTTACTATCATGACTGGTTTGTGTATGAGTTTGTTTTCTCTGCCTACTTATTGTAGTGTTTTATGCTGGAGTTGATTTTCATTCTTATTCATTAACTGAAAGCCACTTTATTCCGTGAACACAACTTTTGCATATTATATAATAATTTTATCTTTGAGCTGGGTTGAGTAAGTATATAATAAGCATGTGTTCATGGGATAAGAGTGACCTTCAGATATAAAGAAATACTCTATCTTGTGTTCTGAAATGATCTTTAATGCATAGCTGGTTGACAGTAACACTAGGGAGCCAAACAGGAAATTTTTGGTTTTATTCTTGATGTAGGCTACTGGTCACCAAAGTAATTCTCAGGTTGAAATTTAGTATTGAGCTGTGAATTAATTTAAATTTTTGTTGTTTAATATATATATATATATATATATATATATATATATATATATATATATATATATATATATATATATATATATATATATATATATATATATATATATATATATATATATTGCACTGTGTATGAGTGTGTGTGGGGTGGTGGCAACACATTGCATTTCTGACAATAATCTTCTTCTTCGTTTACATCTTTTCCTACTTTTATGTCGGGTCGATGTTTCTGGCCAGTGTTCTTCTTATGTTCCTGTCCCATACCTCATCACCCAACAAACATTTAGAACTCAGGTCGTCACACCTACGCTTTGGTCTCCCCCTCCCTCCCCTACCCTGCATATCTAGCGGATGCAGCCGAGAACCGCCGAAAACCACCACCCACAGATACCAAACACCACACCTCTCCCTCTCTCTCCTCATAAACACTAGCTCACACTGGGGAAGCCAATGATAAATATGTAAATTCCTCAAAAAAAAAAAAAAAAAAAAAATCATATGCACCAATTCTGTACTAACTCAAACTCAATGTAGCCAAGCTAAATATTGCATAACAAAGTTGCTTGTACAAGAAGTTGTATAATACAGTGCTATAGATATGTAAAACTTCTTGCATGCAGATTAACATTAGCTAATTAATTACGTGGTGCTATGGAAAATTCTGAAATTCACAGATCTAGGAAGCACTCTGTTTATGAAAAAAAGTTAATAACTACATTACTTTGTTCTATAAGTCTTTATTACAGTTACTAATTCTTTTGAAGCTAAAACACAGACAGCAATTAGTACATAGCCCAGCTTAATTAGAAAAGTGTGTTAGATGAGGGTGAAGAGACTTTGGTATGTGTGATTAGGCCTACCTGATTATATATATATATATATATATATATATATATATATATATATATATATATATATATATATATATATATATATATATATATACACACACACACACAGGGGGTCCCCGTTTTACGTCATTTCGAGTTAAGTCGTTCCGCGTTTACATCAGGAACCAATGAACAATTATTAAATTATTAATAAATCAATATTTCAATATACCAGTCATCCAGATGCAAACCAACCGCAGTAGTAAAGGTAAGCAGTACTCTATAGTGTATTTCAACTATATTTATGTATTAGATTAACAACTTGGATTATTTTTCTATGTTTTAGAATTTATTTTTAGCATTGGTGGGGGACCTAGGTGTAAATTATAGGTGTACAGTATTCCAACTTAAGTCGAAATCTGACTTACGTCAGCTGTCATGAACGGAACCTTGACATAAAGTAGGGATCCCCTGTATATATATATATATATATATATATATATATATATATATATATATATATATATATATATATATATATATATATATATATATATATATATATATATATATATATAGATATATATATACACGAGGGTGTGCTAAAAAGTTCCTGGCTTTGGGTAAAAGGAAATACAGGAGGATCAATTAACAATGATATTATTAAACATCTTCTCCTCTCGGATTCACCCACTTATTGCAGCAATCCTTCACTGTTGCTAAGCCCTGAAAAAGAACTCGGAAGGTAGGTCTTCCAACCAGTCCTCTGTAACAGCGATCATTTTCAAATCAGAGAGAACTTTTGTTCCCTTGAGATGTTTTGTAATTGTGGAAAGTGGTGATACTTGGCGGCGGCCAAATCTGGAGAATAAGGCGGGTGGTGTACCAATTTGGAACCAAGGTTGCGTATTTTCTGTAGGATTTTATGTGCTGTGTGTGCTGGTGCATTGTCCTGCTAAAAAAGAATGCCACGACTCAGCATTCCAAGGTGTTTCTGCTTCAAAGCTTGACACAGTTTGTCCAACAGAGACATGTAGTATTCTGCATTGATGGTGCTACCCTTTGGCAAGTATTTTATGAGAAGTGCTTCGTATTTGACCTGGAACACTGATGCCAGAATCTTTCTAGCAGACTTATGGGTCCGAAACTTCTTGGGACGCTGTGAACCGCTGTGATGCCACTCCATTAATTGCTACTTGGTCAGGGGATCATAGTGATGAAGCCAAGTTTCATCCGTGTTGACTAAACAAGCCATAATATCAGCCTTTCTCGCTACAAACCAGTCCAAAATTGCCTTATTGATGTTACTGATGCTCATGTGATCTGGTTCAGCCATTTTGGTACCCATTTTGCAGAAAGCTTTTTCATGTCCACAGTGTTGTGGATGATGTGGCCAACTCTTTTTTGAGAAATCCCCATAGTTTCAGCTATGACTTTAGCTGAAACCTGGTAGTCCTCGAAAATCATGATGTGCACAGTGCTGGCATTGTCCTCTGTGGTTGAGGAAGTTGCCGTCCTGACTGGGGTTTATTTGTGACCTCGAATTGACCAATCCAAAACTTTGACACTCAGATTTTCACTGCGGAGTATAATGTGAAGTCATCTTTCAAGACTTCCCTCATCTCGCCTTCGTTGCCTTGCAAGAAGAGGAACTTCATGACCTCTTGTGCTACAGTTTTACCAAAAATCCACGGTAGGAGTCGCCATCATGTGTTAAGCCTGCAAAAAAGAGAAAGATATATTTATATCATTATGCTTTTTTTGCATATCTTCTATAGTTGTCCTACTTCCCGTGTAATTGTAACATCTCTACTCTTTCACAATACCCTTAAAGCCAAGATCTTATTATTAACCAAGCTCATTTCACACGCCCAACAACAGCTTTCACACTCACTCAACCCTCCTTATTATGGTCATTACAGTACACTCAGCTCGCTTTTTACGTGTTTTTAAAATACGCAAAATTGGAATAACGCCCGCAAAAAATAGTAGTAAAAAAATGTGATATACACGAATAACGCCCATGCAAAAAATTCGAAAAAAAATTTTCATTTTAGTAAATAAGTGACCACCTCGGAGGCACTTGCTTCAATGTGCTTCAATGTCTCTTTATCCAGCATACTGCGTGGATATATCGCTTGTTCTAACTGTGTTTGTGTTAAGGTTTGTATTTCCAGTGCTTTTTATTTTACAGATTATATACTGTACTATCATGGCCAGTAAACGCCCAGGAAAAGACTGGAAGTGCTTCTACTCCCAATAGAGAGAGAAAGGCAATAGATCTTGAAGTAAAACTTCAAGTGTTGGCACGTTATGAACGTGGTGAGAGTACGGCAGCTATAAAACTGTCGATGCAACACAGTGATTGTATGTTGTGCACTATCCGTGAAAATTCGGAAGGAATAAAGAAATATGCAAAGGCTGGTTTAAGTTTAACTTCACTTAAGTCTTCATATTCTCGATCGGATATTATTGAGAGAATGGAGAAAATTCTATGTACGTGGACGAGCATTAAGACAAACAGCAAACAAACTTGCCATATAATATTGTCAGGGAAGAAGTGTGCGAGGTGCATCAGCTGATATGGAGGCGGTAAAACGTTTGCAGATAGAGGTTCGTTCTCCCGCATCCTCCTCCTCTTCTACCGCTTAAGTTACTTGCTCACCGCGACCATGCACGTCCCAGTGTATGCCTGTTGCCCACCGCATAATAGAGTATGTTAATGTGCTTGCTGTACAGTTAATCTGAATATCTTTTGTACTCTTAACTACAGTATTTGTTTTTCAATAAAAATAGCTACAGGTCTTTCTGCTTTGTTATGTACAGTACTTTTAAAATATGTTTTACTTATCTTATATCTTTGGCATAGTGTGTCTATGTATGGTTGTGAAAAGTATATATTCCCAATATCATTGTTTCTCATGGAAAATGTCTCGTTACATTACCCGATTTTTATATTACGCGTCACTTCTAAGAACCTATCTTCCTATTATTCCAAGAACTGGGTATACTATATTATTACTGTAATTTTATTTTTTAGAGTAAATTCTTTTTTTTTTTTGTTAGTGTTTAGCACAAAACAGTATTTTTACCCTTTTTTAAGTAAACAATATACATGGGATCCCCGTTTAGCTTCTGAATTCCATTCCTGACAGCTGACTTAACCTGGATTTTGAGGTAAGTCGGAAAACACCCAAATTCGAACCTGGTTCCTTACCAGTGTTAGAAATAAATACCATATAAGTGGAAAAATAATTTAAGTTCTAAATCTAAGACATAAAACTAGTAAAACGAAACTTAACAGTATCGCTTACCGTTACTTGTGTAATCTAAAACATAAAAATAGTAAAAGTACACTACAGTACAGTACAGCATACAGTACAATATTGCTTACATTTACTTGTGTGGTCGGCTTGCTTTCTTATCACCTCTAGTATTTATGGCTATGTGTTTAGTAGTTTTGTAAATAAATTCAACATAATCCATCAATATAACCAAATACATAAACAAATAAATAAAACCATACCCTAATATATACGAATACAGGTGTGCTGCTAGCTGTGTATTCGCCTGCTGTGGTTTGACTTTACTGCACAAGTCAGGTAGATCGAAAAATAGATTTATTAGTAATTTATTATTTTTTGGTCTCCGATGTAATTTGGAACGACGTAAAAAGTGGCTCCCCTGTACTGTACAGTACAGGTTTTCTCAAATACAATATATTGTAATTGCCTAACGTACAGTTTTTGGAAGGTAGATCAGTATTAAGCAACACATTCTTGCATTTGTAATTTTATTTTATATATATGACCTGTATGAAACATGTTTTTATTATTATTATTATTATTATTTAATAAATGAAATTAAATAATGGTGTACAGGTCATTACTTGAGCCAGTTTTTCTACATATATGTAAAATATTTTTGGTGAAATAGTGGTCAGTATTGCCTTTGATCATGCAGTGGTTATAGAAATAGTGAGTTGTGTAGTGTGGAATTCCTACTCAAGAGGAACCTTGTTCACAAATAATCCAATTTGTGGCAAGTTTAACACTCCAGAGTGCATGAGGATGAGTAGGAACAATATACACATTCAATATTAGTTCTTTAAATATTCACCAATCCTGATCTCTCTCCAGCAAAGCATATTACTGGAATAAGGGACATGATAAAGAATGAAGTGACTCTCAAGTGCATATAGATTCTCTGGAAAACATGTTATGTATTATTTATAGTAGAATATGGTTCACCTCTTTGTTACAATTACTTCATTATGTATACACAAATGCCAATAAGCTTGAATAAAACTAAATGAAATATGGCATGAGCCGAGTTTAAAAACTTGATCCTTTTTAACCAGTGGCAAGGAGAGTGAATTTCCACTATTTATGGTAGTCAAAATCATACATTTTTTAGAGTAAACAGGAACAGGATATTAAAGTTTGGGATAGGGATATCTTTTAGGTCTGCTTTAGAGGTTTTTAGGCTACTTGGTATGTTTAATGCCTGTAGCATGGTAAGAATAATAATTGTTTTAACAGAAAAGAGATTTATGTATATGGTACCTCATTTATGTATATGTTGCCCAGCTAATTTACGAATACTTTCTTATTATTTCTTTGTCATGGCAGTGGAAGTATATATGATTTTTGTGTGTGACTGAGTTTGTACGTGAAGATCAGCTAACCAGTTTCCCTTGTGAGATTACACAGGTAACCTCATGTTACCTGTGTAACTCAGATATGTCAGGGAAGCATAAGATGAGACTTTCTATTTATATAGTAGTGGCCCTATAACTTCAAATAATGATTCCTAGTGGGAACATGTTAGTAGGGATTTAGAACTACAATGTATAGACTTATTTCAAGCTTGAATGTGAGGCTCTCTATGAGTCCTAGTGCGCTTACACTTGTCTTAAGGCATGTATCAAGGTACTCATAACCCCCCCCCCATTTTCTGGCAGTGTTTGCCAGTTGAGTGAAATTTGTCCTTTCTATCCCTAGAAGTAAATTAGTAAATTATTGTGTAAATATATAATCATGTTTTGGTGTTTTCTGTGCATCTAACTCCAGTCACGCTTTCCATGCATCTCTTAACTGAATAGATGTTTATTTTGTCATCCAGGGTTACTTGTTTAGTGGTGGTGGGGGGATGGAGTATTTTCTTATGTAATAATAACTGAATTACTTTATGAGTTTCGAATAGATACCGTATATTTTATAAACTGCTTTTTACAGTCTTCAACATTATACATAAGTCCTTTTTTTTTCCGCCTTGGATTTTTTTTTTTTTTCACTGCTAGGAATTTTTGCTAATTCTCATATTAAACATGTGTCCGAATTTTGCCTCATGACACTTCACTTTCATCATTTATTTTGTCTCCTTAGACCATTCACAAGTAGTCGCCATACAGTAGTCAAGCATCCACGTTATTCGATATACATTTTGGAATCAAGTAGTCTTGCCCTTCAAGACCTCGTATGCGGATATCATAAAATACTCTATTATTATTATTATTATTATTATTATTATTATTATTATTGCTGGTGTTGTTGATATTTATGGTAACAGTTTTAAATGGTTTGTGCATTTATGCCCTTTAAGGACTGAATAGTTATATGTAATGATAGGCTCAGGAAATTGACAATAACGAACAGTGCAGTCGTTATTGCTATTCTTAGTAGGCCTATGAACATTGTGAAAAGGCGACAGGAAACACTCACATACTGCGATCGGAAGGATATGCATATGGCCTTCATAGCTCAGTGGCTAGAGCGCTGGTCTAGTAAACCAGAGGCCGGGAGTTCGATCCTCCCTGAAGGCACAGCGTTGCAAAGTTGCATTTTTAAGTAATCTGCATTTTAATAAATTATTTTCAGTTCAGATTTTCATTAATGGATGTCTGTGAAAGAGAATATTTTATTTTATTTAACGATGTTTTTAACGAATTTAAATTGTATTTTTGTAACTATTTCTGTATATTATCAATCATTTAAGTCCCTAAAATATCAAAAAAGTTTGTTTGTCAGTAGTAGTCTGTTATTGTAGTACTTGAATAACTGTACTATTGATACCAAAATATTGCATTTTTTTTCGGTTTCAGATTATCATGTATGATACAGGTAAAGAAGTCTCTCTCCTAGATGAATATCAAATGTAAACATAACCTTCAATTTATCCTAACTGTATAAAAATTACTGTACATGTTTGTTAATTAGAAGTATCGTTGACAATTAGGGGTCTGTTAGGATTAGATGAGGTTAATTAGGTTAGGATATGTGGCATATGGACGTCTTAATATCTGAATCGGAATTCTACTTATGACTCTTAAGCAACAAGTATGGATTTAAAAGCGAGACGTATTTTTTTTTTCACTCATATATATATATATATATATATATATATATATATATATATATATATATATATATATATATATATATATATATATATATATATATATACTCACAGACCATATATATTGCAAACCTGTTTATCGGTAGTAAAGATAGATTTTGTAAGTCTGGTAATTGACTATAGATATAGTAAGGACAAGCATAATTAGGCAAAATATAATTGCCATGACACGCCAGTCTTAATTTTATTATTATTATTATTATTATTATTATTATTATTATTATTATTATTATTATTATTATTATTATTATTAATGAAGTTGAGACTGCGTTTTACCTTAAGGAGAGACCAAGCGCTTGATGGCACCTAATCATACGCGTCTAATAATGCTCTTGTTGACCCTGCTAATTTGACAGGGGCATCCTGTCGAGGAAATGGGGGAAGGTTTCATGCTATCGCAGTCTTTACTTTTGTATTGGTGAATATAGAGTATTTTTCTTTCAAGATCGAGAATCTTTTGTCGATCAGAAAAAGTGAATACTATTTCAAAAGAAATACATATATTTTACTGTTTACCACGAAATTCTATTCAATTCAATTTTAAAAATGTATTGACATAATAGGTAATTACATCAAATGGAGCTTGTTAGCTAGCTAACAAACCCGCCCCACAATTAATGACAATGAAAATTACAATAATATTAACAATCCTAATAATGATACATAATATGACAGTTGGTCATTTCAAACAGTGAACTATGCTTTTAGCAAGTATACTGTGAAAATTGATATGTAATGATTAACAAACTAACTAATTAATGAAGGAAAAATATAACTGATAATTTTGATAATAAGGATTTTACGTTCATTGTGTGGAGTCGTGAAGTGTCGTATACTGTATAACTCAAATTAGTTTTTATTTAATAGTCGACTCTGAATGGCTGGAAAAAGATAATTGCGGTGTAGCCAATCCAGAGAGGCCTCCACATTCCAGAAGTCTTGCTTGTATAACTATACGAGTTTTTTTTTTCCTTTTAGGCTATACGTTTAGGGTGTTTTCCTTCATAAAGACCATCACGGATTTGAGGTAGTTCACATGTTATCAGAGTTGATATTGTTTTATGGCTTATGGATCTTGGAAGTAGTAAAGCTGCAAAGCTAATTATATTCATTTTTAGGCCTACGACATACGCATCAGTGACATACATTTAAGAGTAATCAGTATATTTTTTGGTAAACATCTCTTCACCGGAAAGATGAAAAAAAAAAATATTGATAAGTCTTTGTTTAATTTTTATGGCATAAATTTATTTAGGAAGCCTTTGTATGGCCTTTACTTGCACCAATCCCTTTTATTTAATACGATTCCCATATTTTTATAGGGTCGTTGTTTCTCACTAGCTTCTTGAAGACTAGTGCATGGCTTTGGCTCAGGTTTTTGTGGCCACATACCCTTCCTGACATCAACCCACCATGCTTGGAATATGCAGGGAGCCTAGATAGCCTGCTCCCTGTGGCTGTATTCTCTATATGCAACAGTATGTATAGGAAAGGTACTTGGCACTCATGATGAAGTGTTATGTTATTTAGCTGCAGTGTCAGCTTCTGTGTTTCTTCAGCTGGCTTCTTGACTAGGGATCCACAGTCTCTCTCTCTCTCTCTCTCTCTCTCTCTCTCTCTCTCTCTCTCTCTCTCTCTCTCTCTCTCTCTCTCTCTCTCTCTCTCTCTCATGTACGTAAGTTGCAGAAGTGTACCCATCAATAGCCGTTTCTTTTTACGTTTTCTCTTTTACCGTTCAGAAACGCCTTGGTTTATGATCTTTGATTAACCCAAATTCTGCTATTTACGTGTATGGAGGTGTGTTTAGCAGAGCGTATTCTGTATCAATTTTTACTTGCTATTGAGAGTGCCTTTGGTGTACTGGCGTTCCATGTATTTGATAGTAATGTGATGCAGTCAACGCTACTATATTCAGTATTAACAATTCCTCCCCTCTCCAGAAAAGCCTCAAATACTTGATTTATGAGATATATAGGGTCAATGAAAAATAAAGGAATATTTTCTTTAGCTGTTTCTGAAACTTGGATAATATTAATAAAAAAAATTGCTCTTTCTGAAACTTGGATAATGTTGATAAGACACAAACCGTAAGGAAATTCCCCTTATATAGAATAAAACTCTTGTCAGGAGTGGGATTCGAACCCACGCCCTCAGAGAGGACCAGAATGCCCATGTTAACCCCTTCTATCGGAAGGTAAGGTATACCTTGAGTCTGGCGCCTTAGACCACTCGGCCATCCTGACTTAGGAAGCTGTGTCATTCCATGTGAAATGAAACTAGTTCTGATTGTTTTGCCATTACTTTTATTATAGTTGAAAATTATTATTGAAGGTAATATGATAAAGTCACTGAATTCATATTTAGCCTCAGATATAAGTCTTTCCCTTTTGTTTTGGACACAAATGACAATTTATTCAATTTCTCTCTTAAAGGGTCGATTAAGAAGAGAAATGATTGAACTGGTAAATGCCAACTCATGTATACTTGAGATAGTAATTTTTCCTCTTAACTTTTTTTTTTAATATTTTAATTGACTATTATAATTATTTTTTTTTATTTCTCTTTCATTTCTCTGTATTAGAAGACCGTAGAAGATGAGATTTTTCTCTTTATTACGCAAATTCTTACCTAATTTTATTTTTTGCTCAGTGCCAAGAGCATTATGTTCGCAACTCCCCGTCTCCTGGTCAGTTAGGATATTTTTCATCTTCGCTTAACACTTTATTGATTTGGCATTTACAATTTCCTTGTCTAACGAATGCCGAGTATCAACTGTTCTCGCTTTTTAGAAAATATGTACATCGGGCAGTGAGGCTTTCTTACAAAGTTCAACCTATCGCATTTACATTTAATGCCACCCACTGTTATTGGGTTTTACGTCATGGACTCCCTTTTCGACCAAGGGCTAGGACGATACCCATATAGAAGTATAACCCGATCTTCTATGTCAACACCATAGAGGAAGTCGAAATCGTTACCATATTCCCATATATTTTTCTGACATTAAGTACTTATAACTATTAACTTCTTAAGCCTTTCCTCGTCATTGAATTTCGTGTATCTGGCACCAGCTTTGCAGCATGTCTGTGAAGTTTCTCCAACTTATTTGTGTGTGTGTGTGTTTTTTTTTTAGGTGGAATCATTATTAGGATGGGTTAGGAAAAGGGGGAGGGGGAAATCAGTGACGGTGTCATCACTGAAGAGGAGGGGAAAGAGAAAGGGAAGATTTGGGAGGAAAATAAGAACATGAAATAAAGAAAGGGAGAAATGAGAGGGGCAGACCCCCTTGCTATTACGTATCCATATAATGGATGATGGGGATTATATATATATATATATATATATATATATATATATATATATATATATATATATATATATATATATATATATATATATATATATATATAACCTCTAGTGATGCCGTAAAGGGATTTTTTTTTCATCTCTCTCTCTCTCTCTCTCTCTCTCTCTCTCTCTCTCTCTCTCTCTCTCTCTCTCTCTCTCTCTCTCTCTCTCTCTCTCTCTCTCTCTCCTCTCTCTCCATTTGATAATAATAATAATAATAATAATAATACTTTATTTCCAACATACATTGGGTATTCAAATATGGGTGTACAATTAAAATTTACAAGTAAAATCTTCCTTTAAGAGTAACTTCTTAAGATTATATTTAAAAGTATACACTGAACCAGCATTTTTTAGTTCTCTGGGAAG
>JAXCGZ010017164.1:110000-115362 GCA_037179515.1 Halocaridina rubra | reverse complement strand
ATAAAACTGATGTTCAGATCATAGCTATTTAGAGACTAGTAGCAGAAGAGAGGCACAGTCACTCGCAAAAGTTCTTCTCTACATCCACAACACCTACAGAATTCTTGTTTTTTATTTTTTTTTCTGTTTAGTCGAGTCTAACACGTTGTCTATAAAGGGGGGTTTACACGGTCAAACGGTTCGTCGAACGCGGTTCGACAGACAAGTGTTTGAAGTCATGTTCGAACGTGTGAGCGGGGTATTTTATTGTCGAACACGTTCGACAAACGTGTACGACAATCAAATACCCCGTTCACACGTTCGAACATCACTTCAAACACTTGTCTGTCGAACCGCGTTCGACGAACCGTTTGACCGTGTAAACCCCCCTTAAAAAGGCTATAAAGCCACAAAAGTGAAAACGAATTTAAACCTGTACAAACGACTATACCATTAGTGATTCCTGAGGAATGCATCCACGTTATGGCTCAGCGGTTTTGTTTGTCAGTCTTTTTTAAAGCTAATATATACTAAATGCTACTACACTATACATGCTCCACAAATTATTTTAGTATTTTACATTGGCCGCAAACTATCTAAGGGATGGCCGAATCAAAGCACACATTTACCAGAAGCCAATGAAGATCGATCGCGCCACTTAGCTCCTTGGGGATAAAGGGCTGCCACAATTCCCCAAAATTACCGTGCTTGAGTCACCCTCTGAGTAAGGGGGCGAGGCTCTCCTTTTATTTTCTAAGTTCTCTCATTCACCCTCGTTCGTCTTTACTTTCTTACGAAGAGACAAAGCTCTCTCTTGGATCTTTTATTAATATTCTAGAAAAGCTAAGGGATATGATTACAGTGAGACGTGTTGGCTCTTGTAAATATAAGTGAATCCCAGAACTCATTGTACAGTTAAATAATGCCGTCGTACATTGCTAGATTAGGTCAGATTAGGTTACGTTACGTAGGGCTGGGCGACTTACCTTGTAATATGAAAAACCTTTGAGCAACCTGTGGATACTCTTGCTTACAAGATCCAAGAGTCACGCCATCGCTCCAAACCAAATGTTTTAACAGGTTATCCCAACCGTGAAAAATGCTAAAACGGTATCAAAAGCAATGATTAAATGGGATGCATTACATCAGTTATACAAAAACATGTGCTACAGTGATATTAACATGACCTTCTTCAACTTCAAAGCTAAGTGGATTGGATCTTAGCATGTCATATTTTCGAAATGATCAGCTTACTGTGTAGATGTTTTTTCATGTCTATATAAAATTAGAAGCCTGTGTTCGAGCTACCGCAGGCCATTAGGAAAGCCATCCATCCTTAATTCCCTAGCTCTAATGTGCCTGTGCCCATCCCCATAATGAGGATTAATAATGAAAAATAGAGCGCAAACAGAGGGACACTTAAATATCACTCGTAAAGCAAGTAATAGACCCACAGAGACTTGCGTTAAAAGCAATTTTAGCACAACAGCAAGACACCCATTCTGAATTGCCCTGATATATCCCAGACTTATAATGCTAACTGGCACCCCAAGAAGCCGGCCATGAAAATATTTGAAATATTGGAACAAGAACCCGGTGGTGATTTCAGAAACATCTTAACCCCAGACCTGACTAGTTGAGGCTAGACATGGCTCTGCACCCCATGACCCTCTGCAGAGTACTGCAACATTGGCATAAGCTTTAACACTTATTAACATATAACACAGAGCTCCGGGGGCCTAGCTAGCTCAGTGGTAGAACGTACGTCGGGAAGTGACAAGCCTGACCAATTCGGGTTCGATCTCGACCTTGGGCATCTGGAAGGGCATCCAGCCTTCATTCCCCTGTTGTAACATATATGTCCACATCCTTTCGAATGAGGACTAATTGTGACACAAAAACATTAATATAACACAAAACTCCAATAAACGTATTCCTTTGTTCCTAAAAGAATAGTAACAATTTATGCCGTCTTATAAGTAATTGCTAATCCCCATTTGAAATGTGGTAAACACAGACAGATTGGAGCTGGGGAGTTAAAGTTCAAAGGATATTGAATATATTCTTACTAATGACGATCCAAGTGTGATACGATTTATGCATCCATAAACTGCTACAAATGTGCATTGCTATACTAAACATACCCAAATATCATAAATACTTTGCACCGTTTTATGTGTCGAAATGAGTCCCCATTTGAATCGGGGTGGACACAGACAAAAAGGGAGATTAGAATAGAGAATAAAGGCACAATAAGAATAATAGCTGACCAGAGAAAAAAATGAGTAATAAACATCTACATAATTCAGTAGAGGGTCAAAGAAGGCATCCGGACAGCAACTTTGTTTTCCAAATACTGGTTATACGAATTGCGTATACAGGGTGGGACAAAAGTCACATTTATAATTTTACACTTTTCTGGATGTGGAATTATCTCGCTGAGGCAATTCCTATTGATCACCACTATTTAATTTCAACCGGAATTAGGGAACTGTTTACCTAAAGTGAGGTAAACTCTCGCCTATATCGGTGGAAAAAAAAAATTGACTTTTGGCCCACCCTGTACAAAGGCAAGGTAGGTAAGAATAAGATGGGTGAAATAGGGTGAATTTACACTATACTGAATGAGTGTGTTTTGACTGTGCCATCCTCTTGACAAGGGGGGTTATGGCCACTGTATATGTAATTATACACAGAAATAAGGAAGAGGTTAACACTGGTTACGAAGATTTTTTTTTTAAGGTTTATGTGTCACTTTAGTCCCCATTTGGGGGTGGACTCAAACGGATTAAAGCTGGGGAATTAAAGGCTGAACGCCCTTTCTATCGGCCGGCCTCGGGTTCGAACGCAGGTCTGTCACCTCCCAATTCTAACACTCCACTAGTTACGTTACGGCGCTCTCCTGATCTCATAAAAGAGAATGAACTAAATGATGGAAGAAGAGGGCCGCGGTAGTTGAGTGGTAGATCACACGACTCAGGAAAAGTGTAGATTTGGTTTAAGCCAACCGTGGGCATTAGAAAGGCATCAAGCCTTAATCCCCAGCTCCAACAAGTTTATTTCCACCCCCATTCGAAAAAGATACTCATTACGACACATAAAACGGTGCATTAATGCTTGAAGGAACCCTTTCTTCAGGTCAAATAAACATTAATTTTTCTTATCAGTTATCAAAATGGAATGTATGGTATCCAAAGTTTATTTTCACTAAATAATATTTTTCAATATAAAATTACACAGAAGAGCAGAACATCTTGGTCAAGTGCCAGGGGTATGGCTAAGCGTCCAAGGCGTTGGGCACCATGTACGGGAATGTGTGACTCACTTACGGTCCGTTCAAAAGACTTTTGAATGGCACCGATCTATTGTGAGGCTCTCTGTGTCATAATTAGCTCCCACTCGAATGAGGGTGGCACAGACTGGTTGGAGCTAAATTAATACTGGATGTCCTTCCTAACGGCCCACGGCGAGACTGACCTAGCGAATGAGAGGCTTGGCAATTCACATCACTTGCTGATACTGTTAGATACATCTGCCAAGATTTTTTTGTCAGGATACTCTCCGTTTCATCTCGGGTGACCACGGTAGCTCACTGGTTAGAGCACTCGACTCTGGTGATGATAGATCTACGATCGAGCCCACTGCGGGGAGTTAGAAACGGCATCCAGCCTTTATTCCCCAGCTCCAGCCTATCTCTGTCCATCCCCATTCGAATGGTGATGAATAGTGATTCATAAAACGGTAGACAACGACAACTCTCCGTTTCATGTCATAAATCTAAATATCTGTTTCTTTTGTAAATCTACAAAATGCAAATTAATAAAAATAATAATAATAAAATAAAATAAGTAAAACACTAATATCTGTTTCTTTTTTAAAGCTACAAAATGCAAAATTATAATAATAATAATAATAATAATAATAATAATAATAATAATAATAATAATAATAATAATAATAATAATAATAATAATAATAAAATAAGTAAAAAATAATATCTGTCTTTTTTAAAGCTACAAAATGCAAAATAATAATAATAATAATAATAATAATAATAATAGTAATAATAATGAAATAAAATAAGTAAAAAACTAAGGAGATATGTTTAAAGGGGAAGATGCAAAAGGATACACGAGTTGCAAGACTCATATGAAAACACTGGACTAAAAAGTCGTCATAAATATAAGCCATAGAATGAAGAGCGGAAGGATGAAGGAGATACAAGATTATACGACAGAAATGTATTACATATTCTCAATGCCATTATCCTATACGTCACAAAGTACGAGAATAAGAAAAGATTAGCAAGAAAATGTAAAAGATGGCAAAAGGTGACAACTCTGAAGCTGCATTGTGAGGAAGGGGAGATGCAGGAGGGAAGGTGGCCTCTTTCTGTCTTCACTAACTCTTATGCCCTTTCTTTCTTCAAATAAACTGATCTAACGTCATCTCAGGGCCCAATCCTGACATATTTCTAGTCTTCATATCTCTGACTATGCTGTCAGCCTGTGCCTTTTCTTATTCTTTGTCATTCTCTTATTTCTGTCTTGTTTTTAAGCTGCAACTTATTTTTTTCTTTAGTGCTTTCTTAGCGTTTGGTCCGATGAGGGCAATTCTCTTTGCCTGTCCTGGTGTCACACTAATAAAAAAAACCTAGTCCAAAGAAGAAGACAGGTGGGTAAAACGAGGCTGTAGATCCATGTGCATGGGCTTAAAATGTTCTTTCTCTATAATGGATATTATATCCTTGACGTATCATATATTCTCCGTTCCTTTAACAAGATGTAAATGTGGGAAGAGAGAGGCAGTAGAAAAGGCAATAAAGTCCAGAGAGATCAAGGCCCGATTTCTTAAACAGTGTAAGCCTAGGATACCATACTATTAGTTAGCTAGACACACACAAATGGATTTCATAAACGCAACTGACGCGGTTCTGTATATGGCTAGGATACCCCCATAGGCCCGATTTCTTAAACAGTGTAAACCTAGGATACAATATTATTAGTTAGCTAGACAATAATATTGTATCCTATGTTTACACTGTTAAAGAAATCGGGCCTATGGGGGGATCCTAGCCATATACAGAACCGCGTCAGATGCGTTTATGAAATTCATTTGTGTGCGTCTAGCTAACTAACAATATGGTATCCTAGGTTTACACTGTTTAAGAAATGGGGCCAAAGAGAGAATATGATCTCACTGCAGGATGAAAAGAAGCTGCGAAATTAAAGTGTAGAGGTTTTTAAGGTTCTTTCTTTCTAATGAATACCACGGCCTGGTTGTTTTTGACATTCTCTTTCAATTTAGCATGATGTATATTTACAACAATGTTTCATAATATTTAAAGTATATATCAGCACATTTCCTTATTTTGTAGTCCAGA
>JAXCGZ010017164.1:97500-102500 GCA_037179515.1 Halocaridina rubra | reverse complement strand
AGCAGTACGTAAAAGAGTTAAGCCGAGATTCTATTAATAAGAAAACATTAAAATAATTTTGTGTCTACAGGGTGTCCACAAAGTCTGGGTACATAGAAAATTTCACTATGCAGAGCTATTCAATCGAGTTCACCTGAATTTTGTAAAGCGCATCAAAGCATGCATTGAAAATGATGGAAATCATAATGAAAATATTATTTATTAACATTAGATTTAAATAATATTGTTTTGTTTTAAAAATATGTGTTAATCTCCTGTGTACCCAGACTTCGTCTTGGTACACAGAACGTGTTCGACAACCAAATACCCCGTTCACACGTTCGAACATCACTTCAAACACTTGTCTGTCGAACCGCTTTCGACGAACCGTTTGACCGTGTAAACCCCCCTTAAGTTAACGTCTGGGGGGGGGTTTGGAAGCAAGAAATTAATTTACATTTTATTCCTTTTAATCACCGTTGAATGACATGTCCTCTCACCAAGATGATGGTTATTGGATGACGATCCTGGGGATTTTATGGTCTCAACCCCCCCCTCAAACAATAATCATTAAACTATGATGTACGATAATCATATGCCCCCACCCCCAACCCAAACTTCTATTCTGTACGCCCATACTCATCCCCAAAAGATCGAAAGAAAAGAGATTTCGAGAAAAGAAAAGAAAAAAAAACGATGTTTCTTCTTAATTCATTCTTTGGGCATATTGTTAGGTCGTGATGGAGTGGGGCGAGAGGAGGAACCAAGGCGTTGTTAAGCTTTAATAAATAAACTAAGGACCTAATATCATACCTAATTCTCTTTCGTGACCTTCATCCATAACCTTCTCCTCTTGACTCTCTTCCTACTCAACTATCTCCGGCCACTCTGGGAGGTATGAGAAGATAAAGGATAGCATCCGGGGCTTCGTGAAAAGCAATTGCATAGAAATATGCTTCAGAGCTTCGTTGACATTGTAGAAACTTATTCACAATTAGAAATGTAGAAGTATTATCACCTATAAATAAAATGCTTAAATGTTTTGTCAGTATTGAAGGAATTAGTTCAGAATGAGTAATGTCGAGTCAACGTCACCTATATATAAAATGCTTATATGTTTGGTTAAAATAGATAGATTTTATCAAGGATTAACAATACAGAAGTAATATCACCTATAGATCAACTTTTTTTTTTAGCTATAGATAGTATATATATATATATATATATATATATATATATATATATATATATTATATATATATATATATATATATATATATATATATATATATATATATATATATATATATATATATATATATATATATACATGGAAGTAAAAATCACAAAAATACAATATGTTTTCAAACTTAGTAAAGATATAAACAAATTATTCGCAATCACTGATATAAGAATAAAAATAATCCGGGCACTGTGAGATTAAACCAACTCAAATCAGTGCATGTCCCGTGCCGAGATCAAAGCTTTTTAAATAGAGTGAATTCATCCACATAACACACATACACACACCCACACACAAATGCTGATGGACTAGCTGGTAAGGCAGTAGAATTAAGATTGGATTCGCAACAGTAAGGCAGATATAGTAGCCGTTACAGAGACAAAGTTGAGTGAGGACATAAACAGTGTCAAAGTTTTTCCTAAGGGCTTCAGAATATGAAGGGTTGAAAGATCCGAGAGGACTGGTGGAGGATAGCACTGCTCATAAGCACTGCTCATAAGGAATTTCTTAGTTGCTCGCATAAATACTGGGTCACAGAGCATCATAATAACTGTTATATATAACCCACCAAGGAACCAACATAGGCCAGAAGTTTATGAGGAAAGTCATATAGGTACTATAGAAGTCATAAACTCATTTGTTAACATTGAACGGGAAAGAAAATGTAGGATTTTGATTATGGGAGATTTTAATCATAAAGAGATAGATTGGATAAATCTTGACCCACACAGGACAAGATTCCTAGACAGCGTACAAGGGAATTTCCTTCACCAACATGTATTGGAACCAACGAGGGCCAGGGGTGGGGATGAGCCATCGCTATTTGATCTAGTATTCACAGATAACGTGATGGACATTAAAAAATTTGAGTATGAACCACCAATTCGAAAGAGTGACCACTGTGTGTTGTTGATGGAGCATATCATCGAAGATGTTCTGCCTGAAAGTAGAGGCACTGAGGACACAAGGAGGATCTTTCCAAAAGGAGATTACATCAAAATTAATTAGCCTTTTCCAATTATTGACTGGAGGACCTTATTTTACAACAAATCTGTACAAGAAATGTACAACATCTTTTGTGAGAAATATGGGAAGATAGTAGATTGCTGTATACCTGTCACTGAAGTATCTGTAATTCATACCAGAGAAAAATAGTTAAATAATGAGTGTAAAAGAGCTAAGGAGTGGAGAGACAAATGCTGGAAAAGGTATAGGAGGAGAAAAAAACATAAATGCCTGGCAGACCTATAAAAGAACAAGAAATGATTACCTAAGTAAAAGAAGAGAGGTAGAGAGAGACTATGAGAGGGACATCACCAGGAAGGCTAAAGAAAATCCCAAACTTTTCCACAGCTTTATCTGAGGAAAACTGAAGGTAAAAGAACAGGATGTAAAGCTAAAGAGAGCAGATGTAAGCATCACTGAGACTGATGAAGAGATCTGCAAAGACCTGAACAAAGAGTTTTAGTCAGTATTTACAGTAGAAATACCCCATCCCCTTAGCTTGCAGAGATAGAAGCTAATGGGCCGGTATTAGAGAACATCAACCTTTCAGCAACAGAGGTATGCAAAGCGCTGATGGAATTAGATGTCCATAAAGCTACAGGTCCTGATGACATATCCCCTCATGTACTTAAAAATGCTCAAATTCAATATCAGCAGCACTAAGTATCATATTTAAAAAGTCGCTGAAGTCAGGGGAGATTCCAAGATGCTGGAAACAAGCGAATGTAATTCCTATCTTCAAAAAGGGAAGGAAGGATATGGCTCTAAACAATAGACCAGTTTCCTTGACCAGCATAGTTTACAAAGTTATGGAGAAACTACTATGGAAACATATCACTCTTCACTTGGAATCCTTCAACTTTTTGTCAGTGAAACAACATGGCTTCAGAGAAGGTAGATCAACAGTAACAAACTTATTAGAATTTTATGATGAGGTAAGCCAAATCTTACAGGAAAGAGAAGGCTGGACAGATTGCATATTCCTAGACTTCCAGAAAGCTGATGACACTGCCCCACACGGGAGACTTATTAAAAAGCTGCAAGCAATGGCAAGAATAGGTGGAAAAGTCTTGAAATGGATAAAAACATACTTAGAAGGAAGGGAACAGAGGGTTAGAGTAAGACACTCAGTGTCTGAATGGAGAAGAGTTAGTAGTGGAGTTCCACAGGGTTCAGTTTTAGGGCCACTTTTGTTCCTTGTATATATGAATGACCTACCAGAGTCTGTAAATTCATTCATGAATATTTTTGCAGATGATGCAAAGATTGTGAAGAAAGTAAGAAACGAGAACAATGGTAGAGAACTTCAGGAAGATCTAAATAGCCTGCATGAGTGGTCAGAAAAGTGGCTAATGAGATTTAATACTTCAAAATGTAAGGTAATGAGAATGGGTACAAGTGCAATAAGGCCCAAGCTTGACTACTCGGTGGCAAGGGCACAACTTCAAGAGACAGAGAATGAGAGTAATCATGCTGGCCGATTTGTCTCCAGAAATGCATATAAATAATTTAGTAGGGGCAGCATATGCTTTCTTAGCAAATGTATGGGTAGCCTTCAGACACATGGACAAGGAAATGTTCAGAAATATTTATGTAACCTATGTGAGGCCAAAACTTGAATATGCAGCCCCCTTTTGGAATCCGCACTTGAAAAAGCATGTAGTTAAGCTGGAAAAGTTCAAAGACAAGCCATGAAACTGGTGCCAGGAATACGCAATCTCAGTTATGACGAGAGGCTGGGGGAATTAGGCTTATTATTATTATTATTATTATTATCATCACTCGAAGGTAGAAGATTGAGGGGTGATATTGTAAGTCTTTAAATTCATTCATGGTTATGACAGAGTGGATAGGGATCGATATTTTGTTATGGCTGGCACTAGAACTAGAGGTTATAATTTGAAGCTTCGTAAGAAAACTTCTTTGCAGGATGTAAGGAAGTACTTATTTAGTGTAAGAGTAGTTGATAATTGGAATTGGCTAAGTAAGGAGGTAGTTAAAACTAACTCAATCCACAGTTTTAAGGACAAGAATGATAAGTATCACTAAGTACAAAATGGAACCGATCAGGAGACTGGAAGGTACGAGCTCGGGGCTCTTTCTCGTAAGCACAATTAGGTAATTATATATATATATATATATATATATATATATATATATATATATATATATATATATATATAATATATATATATATATATATATATACGTACTTTTTTTAGTGTAAGAGTAGTTGATAATTGGAATTGACTAAGCGAGGAGGTAGTTAATGCTAACTTAATCCATAGTTTTAAGGACACGAATGATAAGTACAAAATGGAACCGATCAGGAGACGGGAAGTTATGAGCTTGGGTCTCTTTCTCGTAAGCACAATTAGGTAATTACATATATTTTTAATTTACTAGAGAAAATCTAGTTATTTGATCATGTTTGGGTAGAAAGCTAATATATAGCAAAAGTTAACGAGAGTCGACTCTTGTCCTTGGCTGAGTTTTGCTTTTCTCTCATGAATAAACAACGATAACAGTTTTTCAGGAGTTCATCCTAACACTGGGGAGCAAACTAGCTCAACTTGGTGCCGGTCCTATACCCGGATAAAAGGAGAGAGTTGGGATCAGGAAAAGGATTACCCGGCAGTAAAATTTTAAGCAACATCGAATGCCTTAAAAAAAAAAAATATATAGTGATACTCTGCAACCCCATTTGAACTTGGGGGAAATCTGCCGACAAGAAAAAAAGTCTATCAAACCTCGAATCCTTTTGAAATAACGA
>JAXCGZ010017164.1:90000-92500 GCA_037179515.1 Halocaridina rubra | reverse complement strand
TGCTAGTCTTCATATATAACTTTCACAATTTTAAATTGAAGTGCTTTCTCTCTACCAGACTGTCAAGGTTACTCTTCTCTCAGTATAACAAAGATTAAAGCACAACCCGTTTGAATTACATGCAAACGACAATTGCTTGACAAAACAGTGGCTCCTAATATATCAAGCAACACCAACAAGTACATAAAAATCTAGGAAAAAAAGTAAAAATATTTACACAAGTTCACACTAAAGTGCTTTCTACCCAGTAGACTCTCAAGGTTACTCTGCCCTCGGGGTAACAAGAAGAGAAAAAAATAGTCATTTTGACTTGCATGAAAATGAAATAAAGTGAATAATCCAAAGGTGCTGCTCAGAATATGACTTGAAAAAGGGGCAAAGTGTATAGACTCTTTTATACGTGCATCTTGGCCATGAATAAAGATAAAGTCCATTAGTAAAAATGAAAGACTGATTCAACAGATTATTAATTTCTGTCCAAACACAAGTTCTTTTTATACCAAACATCACTACCAACAACAAGCAGGTCTTCAAAAAGCTGATGTGCTTCCAGCCAACTAATCTGTCAAATTTACTCTGCAATCGGATTTACTAGGATTAAAAAAAAAAAAAAAAAATAATAATCTCCATGGCTTGCATGCAAACGACATTTGTTCGGCAATAGACTGGATCCTAATACACAAAACTTCACCAATAAGTGCCTACAAGTCTTCAAAAACCAATTACATAATTTCACATTGGTGTGCTTCCTGTCTACCAGCCTGTCAAGATTACTCTGCCCTCGGAGTAACAAAAATGAAAAAGAAAAAATATCCATTTGAATTGCATGCAAACGACCATTGCTTGGGTTATCCCAGCAGGAGTCTTGGAATAATATGCCAAAAACACAAAGTATATATTTAGTGTTAGTGTTTTATATAAGGAAGAGAGAGAGAGAGAGAGAGAGAGAGAGAGAGAGAGAGAGAGAGGAGAGAGAGAGAGAGAGAGAGGAGAGAGAGAGAGAGAGAGAGAGAGAGAGAGAGAGAGAGAGAGAGAGAGAGAGAGAGAGAGAGAGAGAGAGAGAGAGAGAGAGAGAGAGAGAGAGAGAGAGAGAGAGAGAGAGAGAGAGAGAGAGAGAATCCTTGATGTTAGGATATCAAGTTTTGACAATGGAGTAAGAACAGTGTGAGTTTTGTTTGATAAAAAGAAATGTATTGATATTTAAGTGTAAGTATGATGTAATATGCTTAACAAAAAAAATTACACACACACACACGCGCGCGCTCGCGCCCTCACTCAGAATATGCATCAATGTATGTTCACATGTGTGCACACATGAAACTTAATATAACATGAAATAATAAGGTCTCATTATTGTTATATAAAATAGAAGAGGTCTCCAAGTAATATTCAAGTGAGTGCAAAGATAATCGAATACAAAACTCAAACATACAAAGGTAAACAGAGTCAGTGTAGCCATATTCCACGCAATAATAAATATAGAAAATGAAAAACAAAACGCCCAAATCGTGATATAAAAAAAAATGCACACACACACACACACACAGTAATGAACGCGGACACATCTTTTCTCTCTTTACATGTCGTGTGTTTTATCTGAAATATGATAAAAAAAAAAATTAGTGTGACACTGGGACGGACAAAGAAATTGCCTTATTAGGGCCCGAACACCAAGAATTTTTTGTTTTTAAAAGTAGCAGCTTTAGGACAAGGCAGATAAGAAATGTAAACAATAAAAAAACAGACTGAAAAAAATAATCAAAGTAGTGAAGAACTAGAAATATGGCAAGAATAGGCCTTGAGATGGTCATAACAGTTAGGGAAGACAGAAGTGAAAAGAGACTTCCAGAAACTAGATATGGAAGGAAGTAATCATTTCACAGACTAATCCATGAGCTATACATCTCCACACTGTACCTGTGTGACGAAGCCGCTTGGCGTGTGTTATGTGGCTTCACCGGCTGGGGGAAGGAGGCAACTCGCCAACTCATCAAAGTAGCTATGGAAGTAAAACCAATAAAAAAAGACAAATAAATGACACCTTCCGGTGAGAAGAAAGAGAATCGTAGGTGACAGAAAAAGCAAGGGATTCATTTGCCCACCATATCAGTGGCAGTAGAACGAAGCCACTCACTGTGGTGTACATGAATTTACTAATGTAGAGAACTTATGCGTATGAATGAGAAGACAGCAAGGACTTATGGCAAGAGGAGAGGTAGTCAAAAGGGGGCACAAAGTCAGCAGAGCAGTAGCTGAAGCAAAGAACTATAGTGGCAGTGGAAAGATAAATCTTCAGCCAGAGAACATCGATATTAGGTTCATGGTCCAAGAGATTGCAATAGATGTGTTAATGTTACAGTGGGCACAGGCCCCATCTCTGGACCGGAAAAGAGTATACAAGATGCATTGAGAGATCTAAAGTTAGACAGGGGATGCACAGCTAGAAAGCTGAGCTTCAGAGAGAAGGAGGGCGCCAGGCTGCGATACCCCCAAGTGCTGT
>JAXCGZ010017164.1:77500-80000 GCA_037179515.1 Halocaridina rubra | reverse complement strand
GTGAGATGAGGCTGCTTGGCGAGTGTCATGCGGCCTTGGCAGTGGGGGAGGGATGCAACTCGCTAACTCATCAGAGCAGCGATGGAATTAGTAGCGATAGAAAAGAGAAAGGGAAGACATCTTACGGCGAAGAGAGAAAAAATCCACATTAGAGGTACAAGAAGGATCATTAATGAGTCTGACTGCCTTAGATTCAACCCTATCAAGGAGATAAGTAAAAGAAGAAGCACCCCAGATGTTTGAGCTGTATTCTAAGCAGGGATGGATAAGACCTTTATAGAGTTTGAGTAACTGTAAAGAGGAATAGTAATGTCGAAAACGAAAAAGAATCCCCAATTTTTTGGATGAATATTTAGAAATTTGGATTATGTGATTCCTCCGAGACAAGTCAGAGGCTATATGGATTCATAATAAGTTGATAGAATTAAGAGGGTAAATTTTGTTAGTTTCAAAAACAATAGTGTTATCAGGAGGAGAAGATAAAGAGATAGCTAGACACTGTGTCTTGAGGCACAGAATTTAACTAAATTTTGAGTGCCCCCCTCAGTTATCCTCTGCAAATCGGAGTTGAGAGTAGAAGAAAGAGTGATACGAGACAGATTACGAGTAGCAGATGAAGATTGTGAAGAAAAGCCATTGGAAAAGTGAAGGGTAGAATCATCAGCAAAAGCATGAAGAGGAGAGGAAGATGGGGATTGTAGAAGATCATTGATGAAGAGAACGAACAAGGTAGGTGAAAGAACAGATCCCTGTGGAACACCACTTGTAACAGAGTAAGGGCTAGATGACGCACAAGCAACAACTACAGATATAGAATGGTCAGAAAGAAAACTGGAAATCAGAGAACAGAAAGAAGGAGTAAAGCCATAGACAGGGAGTTTGGCCAACAGAGCCTTGTGCCAGACTCTGTCAAAAGCCTTAGAGATATCGATGACAAAAGATTCCCCATAGCTCCTCAGAGAAGATGACCAAACATAAGTAAGATAGGACAGGAGGTCACCAGTGGATCCTGTCTTGTGGAAGCCGTACTGGTGTTGCAAGAAGTGAGCATTGAACAAAGTTTCAAAAACTTTAGTAATGGAAGAGGTTAGGACAATAGATCAGTAGTTTGAAGGAAAGAACAGTCACCCTTCTTAGGAACAGGGTGAATTAGAGCATGCTTCCAAGATGTAGGCTAGATACTGATTGACAGAATGAGACAAAAAAGATGGCAAAGCACCGGAGCCAGTTCATCTGCAAACTCCTTAAGGAAGCTTGCAGAGATACCATTAGGACCAGATGCCTTGTTCGTCTATAGCGAGCGAAGAACCTTATGAACTTTGCGTGAAGAAAGGATAAGGGAGGGCATAGGGTTAGAGAGGGGTAAAGATAGAGGGATAGGTGCACTGGAATCATATATAGAAGAGTTGGCAGAAAAATAAGAGCCAAAGAGAGTGGCTTTGTCAGTAGGAGAGCAAGCTATAGAACCATGAGAATGAATGAGTGGGGGACAGCTTGAGTTACAGAAGTTTTTGGAGAGGTTTTTGGCTAAAGACCAGAAGCATTTGTCAGTGGGAGAGGAGTTAAGGTCATAAACTTTCTTTCTTATAAAGGAAGCTTTAGACTTTCCAATCTGAGCAGTACAGCGATTCCTAGCCACAATAAAAGCAGAGTGAGTTAAATTGGAAGGAAAGGCTTGGAAAGATCGGTGTGCCCAATCCTGGCCTGGATAGTCATGGAGCAGGCATGGTCAAACTAAGGTTTAGGGGGAGAGAAAATGTTTGTAGAAGAGGGGATGCATGCCTCCATTCCTGAGGTCATTATCTCGGCAACTTTTAGAGCTACATAATCAGGCTTGTGGGACTGAAAGCAGTAGTCATCCCATGGGAAGTCAAAGAGAAAGTTATGCAAATTTTCATGTTGTGCATGCTCAAAATGCCAAAGGCGGCGCCGAGTAGGAGGGATTGGTGGAAAGGGAGCAATAATGGGAAATTGAGATCATAGAGTGGTCAGATTTACCAAGAGGGGAAAGCACAGAATAAGAGTAATTTGAGGGATGAGAAGAAAGAAATAGGTCAATAGTGTTTGCTCATGTTCGTGATGATCAGAAATACGAATAGGATGTATAATAATTTACTCTAGATCATGAGTAATAGAGATAGCAATGGCCTCACTTCCCCCCACATCAGTATTAAAAGAATTATGCCACTTACTGTGGTGTACACTGAAGTCTCCAATGTAAAGAACTTTGGCATGTGGGTGAGAAGATAGCAAGGACTCATGACACGATGACAGATATTCAAAGAAAGACAAACTCGGTATAGTTTAGAGAACAGTAGCAGAAGCAAAGGAAAATAGTGGTAGTGGAGAGATAGATTTTCAGCCAGAGAACATCAAATTCAGCAGATTCAAGGTCCATGAGCCTCGCAATAGGTGTGTTAGCATTGCAGTAGGCACATACCCCACCAGGTACTGGGGGCCATAAGCTCTGGGCCTTCCATAAATAATAGCAAATATGAGA
>JAXCGZ010017164.1:45000-75000 GCA_037179515.1 Halocaridina rubra | reverse complement strand
ACTAACAATACGGTATCCTAGGTTTACAGTTTAAGAAATCGGGCCTTAGACTAATTAAAAAAATATCTTAAAGATAAAATAACATCATCTATTCTCTGTAATATAGCGTATGTGATTTTTATTTATAAATATAGTGTCTGTTCTCCTCGCTAAAGGGCATACTCAACAACAATATAAAGCCCATTATACAATTGAAAGTATAGAGAATTACGGTATTTTACCGTTTATGTTAGAAACAAACTTCGTTCATATCTGGACGATGAAGCGACTCTGCTATAATGAAGATTGTCGGCTGCGAATAACTATACTATACATAATGTATAGCGTATGCGAAGATATTATAATGAAAATAGTCACTGTTATGAATATATTAAAGATCTATAAGATATAGTATATAAGTCGGATAGCTGTAGATTTGCAATATACAAACATTTAAATTAGCCGTGGCTTCGTGTGAGTTGAAGATTTATCCGCGGTGAGAACCCGAATTTAAGCCAGCCTCGTTCAGTGGTGAAGAAATGGATTTTTTTTTCACTAGTTTTTGTCTATCACACTTTTACTGCATTTTTCAGAATGTCAATAAGTAGCTCTTTGAACAGGGAGTGCGTGTGTGTGTGTGAGTAAAGACTGTTTGTAAAGCAGCAACAAACAGTGGAACAGAGAGAACCCTTCCTATGAATGCATGTGTCTTTACTTTATAAATGACAACCGTTGTTGTGTACCTCGGTGTCTATATTATTTCCCACGCTGCATGTCCCCCGTAGTTTATTCCACACCCAGTGTGTGTGTGTGGTGTGTCCGGTAGCAAGAACACGATGTTGTGATGACTGGTTCAGGAATTGGACGTGGCTGGCTGTTGTTACCAGCTTTACATGCCATAATTCGCATATCCGTGCTTCTGTGTATGTATGTATTTTTGCATGTTACAGTTTCATTTGTATTCACCTAGCTGGCAGCACTTGTGATTGTGGGGGGGGGGGGTTAACGTGGAGAGGCTACGGTGGGGGCAACATGTTAAAACGTACTTATGTAGCCGGTTGTGCATGCATCTGAATGCATTTACCTAATGGTGCTCATAAGAAAGAGTTCTATGCTCTCAGCTACCGGTTTCAAGGGAAAAACATTTCGTTGAGGTGACCGGTTATGGATTGGACGTTTCATATGAAGGGAAATTGAATGACCAATACGTCGCTCTGATGACTGGCTAAGGTCACGACGTGTTGGCAGAGGTAAAGAACCCATCAAAGGAGTGGTACTGGGTAAGTTTTTAAACGTCAAAAAGTGACACAAACTTGTGTGAATATATTATTTTCCTGCGATGTACACACTTCCGTTTATCAGTTAAGTCACCTTAGTGTAAGACCAAGGTTGAAGAGGCAAAGATGGATGACAACGAGATAACATGACGAGACGGGTGGCTCCTACATATTGAATATAAAGAAATTTATGTATTTATGCTTGAAGAAGATGATGATCTTTTGTATAGCCCTTGGGGTAGTGCATTAAAATGCTTTTTTTTCCAAATATTGGATTCTCAGGTCAGACAGATCGATTTTATAATGCTCCAGATATAAATGGACTTGATGAGGCTGGTAACTGCTGTTAGAGTAAATGTATTTGAGCTTATTTGTTCTGAGTAATGCATCTCTAATCGCTTCTACTTCCATATCATATGGTAGGACGTCATCATATCTTCCTATTATTTTGAAGTTCAGGTCTTCCCTCAGCTTTACCCTCTCTCTCTGCTTCATAGCAGTCTCTTCGTTTTTGTGTGGTTCTAAGGTGTGTTTTGAGACATTTTTTTTCTCTGTTGCCATTTTTGTTGTTTTTTTTTCGGGGATTGCTCCCAATGGAGACTGAGTTGGTCGTTTCTTCTTAGCCTGAGAGGATTTTTCTTCTTGTACTGGTTCGATTGCATCATCCATCCTCTCTTCCTCTTCTCTCTCTTCTTCTACAGTTTCAGATATTGCATTTTTAGCTGCAGTCAATTTTGGGTCCTTTGGAACACTCTTGGGGAGATTAATCTTTGGTAAGCCATTTAGTTCGTAAATTTCGTTTACTGCTTTTTCAAATAACCCCGGATTAATGGAATCTATCATTTGGCCGTAAACCATGGCACTTATTATAACTGTGGTCATCTGGTTCGAGTTCATTGGGAACTTGAAGACTTGCTGTATTTGATAGTTGGAAGTAGTGGCTATTCCTGCCCCTAGAACCTCGGAGAAAGTTGGTTTGGGCTGCCTTTTTGCTTCTCTTATCTCTATTAGTTTATCCTTCCTTCTTTGTTTCCTTATGGGACAGCCTGCAGCGAGTGTCGAGTGTTCCCCTGAGTAGTTAATGCATATTTTGGTTTTCGTTGTACATATATTTTCATTCCATCTGTGTCCCTCTTGGGCACATTCAGAACATATTTTCGTTTCCCTCTTGCAGTCTTTAGTGTTATGGTCAAGACTATAACACTTCGTGCATGTTATCAGGTTAACATAGATTTCTTCTTCAATGTTGCTTTTGTTTATACTTGTACTGAACAATAGGAGACCCTTATTCTTAACTGTTTTGGCCATACTGATATTATGAAACCTTATTTTGAGTAAGTGGTTAGTGCTGGGAATCCTAATTATTGAGTCTATCTTTACTTCGGGGTTACGGAGTTCTATTTCTGTGTTTATTTCGTCACCTTCATGTTGGGTGATGTACATATCTAAGCCGAGAAGGACTACTGTTCTTTGAGCGTTCAGTTCAGGTGGCATGTTGATTTCGAACTTGTTACTATTGAATATGGCTTTGACTTCTGGAGTGCATATTCGTCAGGAAGGACAAGAATGAAGCCAGATACGATATTGATTATTTTGTATATGATTATATTTCCTTCATTCAGACATTTATATACGTCATTTTTACGCTGAGTTTGATCCCTCGAGGGGTCACGGTCTTTTATTCGAATGCGGCCCATTATTTATACATTTCCAGACGGGTGATTTCAACACAACAGCAAGTAATGATCTCTCTTATTTCGAAAATAATTCGTTAATTTAGAATTATTTTAGGAACGAAAAAAATATATATATATATTTACTCAATTTAACGAGATATATGTTTATTGGTAGAACCCAGTGGAAAATTCCAGGTAAAAGTTACCACTTGAATGACCTTTACAAGTGATTACGGTCTTTTTAATTAGGTAGTTAAAAGAAACAAAATGTCCAACCACTGGTTCCCCAAAAACGAGTTTATACACAGGATTCTACTTTTAGACAACTAGGTTAAAATATCGCAATTTTAACGAATATCTAGGTTTGATTTCAAAAAATAAAATGCAATTGAAAACGAAACCAACTTAATGCAAATCAAAAATTCAAAAGGAGTTTTAGATAGAGAAACAGATTTTCGTGCTTAGGATTGGGAGGGGAGAGGACAGGAAACTACAAGGAGGTTACTGCGATGTATGGGGACAGTGGACGGTGTATATTCACCAGGGGCGGAGTTCTCCCCTCTGTGCTGCTGGCTTAACCTACCAGCAACACCTGCCCGCAGCTCACAGCAAGCCCAATGCAGAAGCTGCAACCACCCGGCAGGTAAAAACAGGGTAGTCACAGCCAGTAAGGTAAGGATGATGTTTGTAAGGGTCTGTGTTTTAGCAAGGCTACTGACAGACGTGAGTGCAGTCATCTACAGTCTAATGTAGAGACAGTGTGAATGCTCTGCTGAGTAAGTGATACCGCATAAGCCTTTGCTTAGAAATATTTTTAATTCATGATTATTTTTCTGTAAAACATCGGATTAATCCCACAATAGGCACTTGATGTCATTCTTAGAGGCTTAAATGTGGGAATGAGACCAAAGGCAGGTGATTAATATGGAATTGAGGTTGAGCGCAAGAATCTTTAATGACTAAAACTACTAAACTTACATTAGGTTATGTAAGGTTGGGTTGAGCAATTAGATATACTAATATGTACTGTAAATAATGAATGTGCCGCACGACTACCCTCGTTGAATTTCTGACACTGATTTCTCTTCTGTGGCTTCACATATATAGAAGTGAAGGCACAGAACAAAATGAATGACGAAATATCACTGAGGCTCTTTGCGTCTCACGGCATTGGAGGCGATGATGATGATGATGTTCCTATAGCAGTGAAGGCATGGGAAAGAAATGAGTGGTGGAATTTCAGTGAGGATCTTTGCATCGCACAAGCATTGGAGGCAATGATGATGTTGTTCAGACATAGAAATTATTGTATGAATGTCTATACAAGAAAGAACTGTAGATAAAAGACTTAAAGCCATCTCTAACGTTCTTAAATGAACTGGAAGAGAGAAATACAGGTAATAATAACTCATTCAGATATGCAAAATACTGTTCTTAACTTTAATTTAAGTAAAAAAAAAAAGAGTTGGAAACAGACTGACCCGATAACATTGTAATCTATATACAAAAACTCTTCTTAGACCTTTATATAAGAATGATCAAATATAAGAGGCAGAATTGCAACCATAATATATAAGTCTACATAAAGTACTCTTCTTAACCTCAAAATAATAAAGAACAATGAAAATAAGTGGTATTGTAGTTTTCTTAACTAAGTTTCCGTACAGGAAGTGGAGGGAGAGTAACAAAGACACTTGATGTAAAAACCGAAAATTAGGCTACATAAAATCTTATAAGCGAATCTCTACATGTCACAAGCTGCTTATCGGCACTAAAGCATGCTGTGCATTTACCACCAATGTTTGTTTGTTTGTTCCGGTTTTACGTCACGGACTCCCTTTTCTACCAAAGGCTCCTAATTGTCCTCTTTCCCCTTCTGATATATATATATATATATATATATATATATATATATATATATATATATATATATATATATATATATATATATATATATATATATATATATATATATATATATAATATATATATAAATATATATATATATATATATATATATATATATATATATATATATATATATATATATATATATATATATATATATATATATATATATATATATATATATCAATTTCGCTTTAGACATACCTGACATCAATAAAAGCCAGTGGCAGTTTTTTTCACGTTATTTCTTTTATTCCAACTTCTCCACACTTTGAAATTAGTATATATTCTCAATTTAAATTGCATAGGTTACCCGAACCAGTCTCCAGAGTAGAATTTTTATTTTATCTAAATATGTTGTCTTCCATATAAAAGGCTTGTGCTTAGCTTTGGAAGATAATGTCTTTGCAGGGTGTAGTTACTGTTTTATGATCATTGGAAATCGGTAAGCGAAGAAACCTATATCGAGAGATGCATTCTCAGATGAAGGTGGATATATAGAACTAGTGTTAGAGAATCAAACAAGGAACGGTCCCAGATGGGAGTGTCGGTGAGCAAAGAACGGTTCCCAAGAGCATAATATGGTAAAAACATGCATCTTAAGTAATAATAATAATAATAATTATAATAAAAATAATAATAATAATAATAATAATAATAATAATAATAATAATAATAATAATAATAATGATAATAATAATGATAATAATAATAATGATAATAATAATAATGATAATAATAATAATAATAATAATAATAATAATAATAATAATAATAATAATAATAATAATAATAATAATAATAATAATAATAATAATAATAATAATAATAATAATAATAATAATAATAATAAACTCTTATAGATAAAATTCCTTGTCCTATAGATTGAGACCGGTTTTATGAAACTGCAAGCAGGTATTTCCCCTTGGAAAGAGTGGAAGTAGATATAAAGGAATTTCCCCAAAAGGGTGAGCTAAGAAATTATATATATATATATATATATATATATATATATATATATATATATATATATATATATATATATATATATATATATATATATATATATATATATATATATATATATATATATATATATATATATATATATATATATATATATATATATATATATATATATATATATATATATATATATATATATATATATATATATATGTAGTCACTGTTACTCAAGCGGTAGCGTCCACGACTCTGAGGCGTCAAGTCGAGGGTTAGCGCTCCGTCACGGTCTGAGGTTAGCAAGAGCATGCACTCAGGGTAAGGTTTACATCTGCCAAAACAAGTCCTTCGCAAGAAGGCAACCGTCCTAGCCCTTGGTAGAAAAGGGAGCCCGTGACGTATAACCGGAACTTGATATATATATATATATATATATATATATATATATATATATATATATATATATATATATATTTATATATATATATATTATATATATATATATATATATATATATATATATATATATATATATATGTAGCCAGTGTGGTCGCCGTGGCTCAGTCGGTAGCGTCTCCGACTCTGAGGCGTCAGGTCGAGGGTTCGCGCCCCGCCACGGTCTGAGGTTAGCAAAGGCATGCACTCAGCGTAAGGATTACATCTGCCAAAACAAGTCCTTCTCAAGAAGGCAACCGTCCTAGCCCTTGGTTGGTAAGGGAGTCCGTGACGTAAAACCGGAACCATATGTAGCCACATTAACATATGTGAAAACATGAAACATATTTTGCCCCTGGCCGGGAATTGAACCTAAGACATCATCCGTGTGCCAAGGTGCTACCAACACCACCACCGAAGGCATAAGAGATAAAGCAAACCTCACACCTAACTGGTAAACTAGGGAATGAACGAATTCAACTGAATGTTTTTTTTTTTAGTTTACTACTTCTTTCCAACCTCACTCGTGGCTTGGTTTCACATTTAATTCAAATCCAATATTATATAGGCATCAAGAATAATCAAATAAACGCATTAATATATACAAAAACATGAAACATAATCCGTGTGCCATGAAAATTATTTTGCCCTAGGTCGGGAATCAAACCTAATACACAAAATCTGTGTGTAAAGGCGCTACCAACTACACCTCCGAAGGTATAAGAGAAGATACAAACCTGTCAACTAACTGCTAAACTACGGAATGAATGCATACAACAGAATGATTTATTCATTGTACTGCCTTTTCCCAACCTTATTCATGGCTCGTTTTCGTATTTAATCAAATCCTATGCTATATGGCATCAATAATTATCAGAATACCTGCTTAGAATACTGCTCGCACATCTTGGGTGTTTCCTATACTTGTCTCCTTGATATGGTTAAATCTAAGGGAAGCAGACTCATCAATGACCCTTTTCTTACTTCTAATATGGATTCTCTTTCTCTTTGCAGCAAGGTATCTTTTTTTTTTCTTTTTCTATCATTTCTACTTCCATCGCTGCTCTGACGAGTAGGTGAGTTGCATCACTCCCCTATTGCCGAGGCCGTATAACACTCTCCAAGTGGCCTCGTCTCTCATGTACTGCTTGGAGATTTGTACCCTGCTGATTGTCAGTGCAATGACTGCTTCTTCCCATTTACCTTCAGACTCTGGAACTCTCCTCCTCCTTCTGTCTTTTCTAATTCTTATAGCCTGTCTTCCTACAATAAGTGGGTCAATCATCATCTCTGGGCCTAATCTTGCTATATCTCTAGGTCCTCAATACTTCGAATATTCTTTCAGCCTGTCCTTTTCCTATCGTGTATCATTCTATTATTTTTGCCTTATTTATTATTAAACTTCAACCTTTGCTTCGACTTAATGCTTTCTTGGTGCCCGGGCCTGATGAGGGCAGCATTCTTGCCTGTCCCATTGTCACACTCATACAAAGAAATGTGAAAACATGAAACATATTTTGCCCCTGGCAAGAATCTAACCAGAGACACCTTCGTTGGTATAATTGCTAGCGCCTCGGCAAACATTATGTATGTGAGTACATTTAACTTGATAAAAAATGAGATACTAGTGTAATATCTTCAATGTTTAAAAGTGTTTTATATTGCATAGTTTTGTTTTCTATAGATTATGTATTGATTGTTTTTTGCTTTTCCAGATTCACTTGCCTACCCCTCTCTCGTCAGCAGCTGCATAGCAAGCTTTCTCCTGATAAGCAAGTCTCTCCCTCCCTATGTAAGCACACCACATGAGTACAATATACTGCACAGGTACTATTTGCAGTTTTGTACCATACAGTAACACAGTACAGGTATTGTAATGTAATATAGTACAGATATTTTTATGAATGTGTTGTTTTATTATACTGTACAGTAAGTTTAGGATTAGTATTAAAATTAGGTTTAGTAACTTTTAAGAACCATTAGGAACATGGGGTTTCCCTAAAAAGAAAAAAAAAACAATTAGGAGACCCAGGTTCGAATCTCTGTGAGTTTCGACTTACCGTCGATATTCGACTTAGGTCTCCTTTCAGGAGCGGAATCCTGACGTTATATGAGGACTCCCTTATATATATATATATATATATATATATATATATATATATATATATATATATATATATATATATATATATATATATATATATATATATATATATATATATATATATATATATATATATATATATATATATATATATATATTTATATATATATATATATATATATATATATATATTTATATATATATATATATATATATATATATATATATATATATATATATATATATATATATATATATATATATGTATATGTATATATATAATATATATATATATATATATATATATATATATATGTATGTATATATATATATATATATATATATATATATATATATATATATATATATATATATATATATATATATATATATATATATATATATATATATATGCACTCCCCAAATTACGAACGAGTATGGTTTCAGAAGTCTGTTCATAAGCAGAATTGTTTGTAGGTTGTTTTTAGGTATAAAAGTGTACTACTCAATACATACATAATACATAAAGTATGTAGTATTAATGAATTTAAGTACAGTAATAGTAATGTAATAATACAGTACAGTACAGTAATACAAACATTAATACATGGGAAGTTAATGGCCAGGTGTTTGTTCTTGTCTGTGAGTGTTCGGAACTCAGCAAAGATTGTTCTGTACTCGCTATGCCTTCGTACTTTTCCTAGGTTTGATTAGAATTAAATGGTAGTGAAGATATCTCTAGATATTTCATATAATGGTTAAGCATCAGCGTGTCACACCAAGTACAAAACAATCTTTGCCGACGACACTTTTCTGGGAAAGCGTCTTCATTCAACTCGTATGACAAGGCATAAGGTACTTCAATGTTGAAGACATTGCAGGGAAAGAGCTATTAAGTCTTTGGATAAGAAGCTTCCTTTAACTCTCTTCAGCAGGGATATCTGAAATAAAGGGTCATGGAACCTTGCGTAATAATTGCAGACCTCTCTGGTGCTTAACCAACATATACAGTACTCTACTTTAAATATATCAACTTATGGACATAATAAAATTCATAAATATTAAATACTTGGATTATGTAGGAGTAGTTAAGTGCCTTTAGCCTATGGGCAAGTTCTGTAAATAGTTCTTTTCCTCTCCCTCCATGTTTTTTCGGTATATTTTTGAGAATGGAAGTGTAATAAACGCCTGTTTTGTCATATATATTCAACTGGTAAAGAAAAATCCTCATTTTTAATTAAGCTTTTAAATGTAAGCTTAAATTGCTTGTGTCTGCTATTTAAGTTATCCACAGTGGCAAGGAAGGGCTGCTACTTTCTAACTCATCAGAGCAGTGATGTAGTTACGATAGGAAAGAGAAAGGGATGATATCTTAAGGTGAAGATACAGAGAATCTAGATCATCATGTAGTGTGCAGTACTTTTATTTTTTACCTAAACACAGCTTACGAACGTACTTCAGGAGCCAAACTCGTTCGTAAGTTGGGGAATGTAATTACCTAACTGTAATTATCTGATTGTACTTACGCGACAGAGACCCATGCTCGTAACTTCCCGTCTCCTGGTGGGTTCTATTTTTGTGCTTAGTGATACTTAACATACTTATCCTTAAATCTATGGATTTAGTTAGCATTACTACCTTCTCTCTCAGTGAATTCCAATCATCAACTACTCATACACTAAAAAAATACTTCCTTATATTCTGCAAAGTTTTCTTGCTAAGCTTCAAACTATGACTTCTAGTTCTAGTGCCAGCCATATCAAAATATCGATCTCTATCCACTTCGTCATAACGATGAAGGTATTTAAAAACCGTCACCTACTCCTCCCTCATTCTTTTAGCTCCGGGTGATGGTAAGTCTAATTCCTCAGCCTCTCATCATAACTGACATTCTGTATTTATGGCACCAGTTTCATGGAATGTCTCTGAGCTTTTTCCATCTTAACTAAGTGCTTTTCAAGTGTGGATTTCTAAAGAGGGGTTCATATTCAACATTTGGCCTCACATTGGTTACATAAATATTTATGAGCATTTCCATGTCCATGTGCCTGAAGGCTACCTTTACATTTGCTAAGAAAGCTTATGCTGCCCTTACTATGCCATTTATATCCGGAGAAATCGGCCAGTATGCTTACTCTTAGATCTTTCTCATTCTCTGTCTCTTGAAGTACTGGTCCTGCTATTGAGTAGTCAAGGTTGGGCCTTCTTACACTTGTACCCATTCTCATTACTTTACATTTATAAGTATTGAATTTCATTGGAGACGTTTCTGACCACTCATGCAGACTATTTAACTCCTCTTGAAGTTCTCTACCAATGTTTTCGTTTCTTACTTTCTTCACAATCTTCACATCATCTGCAAACATATTCATGAATGAATTTACAGACTCTGGCAAATCATTTACATATACAGGGAACAAAAGTGTCCCTAAAACTGAACCCTGTGGAACTCCATTACTAACCCTTCTCTCTCCATTCAGACACTGAGTGTCCTATTATAACTCTCTGTTCCCTTCCTTCTAAGTAAGTTTATATGCAATCCAAGACATTTCCACCTATTCTCGCCATTATTTGCAGCTTCTTAATATATTTCCCATATGGGACCGTACCAATTGCCTTCTGGAAGTCTAGGGATATGCAATCTGCCCAGCCCTTTCTTTCCTGTAAAAGTCGGCTTAACTCATCATAAAATTCTAATAACTTTGTTATTGTTAATTTACTTCCTCTGAAGCCATGTTGTCTCACAGACAAAAAGTTGAAGGATTCCAAGAGAAAAGAGATGTGTTTTCTCTGTAGTTTCTCCATAACTTTGCAAGCTACGCTGGTCAAGGAAACAGGTCTATAGTTTAGAGCCCTATCCCTCCTTCCATTTTTGAAGATGGGTACCATGTTCGCTTGTTTCCAGCATCTTGGAATCTCCCCTTATTCCATCGACTTTTCAAATATGATACATGGTTAGTGAAATGAATATTTTATAAATATATATATATATATATATATATATATATATATATATATATATATATATATATATATATATATATATATATGTATAACTTTTGATGCTAGTGTGCATCTCATATGTCTTTTGTTGTTTTTATAATAAAGTAGAGACCATTTGTAAACTAAACCGAGTTGTTTGATTCACCCTTCTTGCTACATCATTTCTTGATATTATGCCTCCTACTCTGGTGCAACAATACATAGTGCCGATGATACTGATTTAGCACATTTCTTAAGTACATAAGGGGATATATCATCAGGATCTGTAGCTTTAAGGACATCTAAGATCAATACAGTAAATTCTCTCACAGGAAAGAACAGCAGTCCGTCAGTTAATATAAATTTGGATGAGGAATATAACAATTTTGTCATGACTCTTAAGAATAGTCAGAAAGACTATATTCCCATGAAACATTTCAGATCAAGAAAAAATGGCCCTAAATGGATGAGCAATAGAATAAAGAATCTTATAGGTATTAAAAGATGAATATACAGGAAACTAAAAAGAGGAGAAGAGCAGGTGAGGCAGCAATATATACCGTTAAACAGGGAAGTTGAAAAGATAGAGAGTCGAAAAGAAAATACGAAGCTAAAATAGCAGGAGAAACTAAAGAAAATCCTAAAGGGTTTTATCAACACTATCAAACAAAATTTAAGGAAAAAGTCGGACCAATTGAAGTAGCCAATGGCCATATCACAGATGATGATAAAGTGATGTGTACATGTTTAAATGATTATTTCTTATCTGTATTTACCAATGAAAACTTGGAATATATTCCGGAGGTAGAATCCATTTACAGAGACAGTCCCGATAATATACTTAGTTCAATATATATTACGAGAGAGGAGGTAATAAAAGAAACAGATAAATTAAAGGCTCATAAATCTCCGGGACCTGATGGAATATATGCTAGAATATTAAAGGAATGCAAGGAAGAGCTTAGTTGTCCACTAACTGCATTATTTAATAATTCAATAAAATTAGGATCGGTACCCATGGAGTGGAAATTGGCAGATGTGGTACCAATATTTAAATAAGGAGAACGAGTTAAAAAGAATAACTATAGGCCTGTAAGTTTAACGTCAACAGTGGGTAAGATTCTAGAATCCATTATTGCAAATAAAATAAGGGCACATCTAGAATTACACAGACTGATAAAACTTTCAGAACACGGGTTTCTGAAGGGTTTTTCGTGCCTTACAAACTTACTGTCTTTTTATTCAGGAGCTTACGAGGCAGTAAATTGTGGCAAAGAATATGATAGAGCTATCTAGATTTTAGCAAAGCTTTTGATAGAGTTCCTCACAAAAGATTTGTTAAAAAAGCTGGAAGCTCGTGGTATAGGAGGAGCTGTTCTCAGATGCATCAAAGAATGGTTAAAAGACAGAAAACAGAGGGTTTGCATAAATGTAGAGAAATCGGAGTGGGGCTCGGTTACTAGCAGGGTACCACAAGGCTCGGTACTTGGTCCCCTATTATTCATCGTATATCTAAATTATCTGGATTCGGATATCAGTAGTAATCTAAGTAAATTCGCAGATGACACTAAAATAGGTAGAATTATTGATGGAAAAGAAGACATTCATGCTTTACAGGAAGATCTAAATAAATTATCTGAATGGTCGGACAAATGGCAAATGGAATTTAATGTTGAAAAATGTAAAGTAGTTAAAATGGGTACAATAAAAGACTATACGAGGTATAAGCTAAATAACCATGAAATCATGAGTTCTCAGTGTGAAAGGGATTTGGGAGTTCTTGTTAGTAGTAATCTTAAGCCAAGAGAGCAATGTACAGTAGTCAGAAATAAAGCAAACAGAATTTTAGGATTTATCTCAAGAAGTGTTGGCAATAGGACGGAAAAAGTCATTTTGCAGCTCTATCTTGCATTAGTTAGGCCCCATCTAGATTATGCTGCGCAATTCTGGTCACCCTATTATAGGATGGAATTGAATCCTTGGAGAGAGTGCAACGAAGAATAACCAAGGTGATACACAATATCAGATATCTACCATATGAGGACAAATTAAAAAACTTAATCTACATTCTCTAGAGAGGTGAAGAGTTAGGGGGGATATGATTGAAGTATTTAAATGGTTAAAGGGATTAACAAGGGTGATATTAATAAAGTTTTAAAAATTCATGATCAAACCAGAACTCGCAATAATGGACTTAAGCTTGATAAATTTAGGTTCAGAAGGGAAATTGGTAAAAATTGGTTTGGTAATAGAGTAGCTGATGCATGGAACAGGCTTCCTAGTAGGATAGTAAATGCCAATACCTTAGACACCTTCAAATGTAGATTAGATAGACATATGACAGAGGTAGGGTGGGTATGAACAGTTTAGTACTTATTAGAAAAATCATAAAAAGAAAAATGGAATAAATAAGTAGAGTAGAATAGAATAGGTTAGACATGCTGGAAATATCTTCAAAAATGGAGCTGCCTCGTGTGTGCCAGTAGGCATGTTGCAATGTTCCCTATTCTTATGTTTTAACTCCATCAGCGCTTTGCATACCTCCTTGGCTGAAAAGATGATGTTATTCTAATACTGGCCCATGAGCTTCTATCTCTGCAATCTGAAGGGGTGGGGGTATTTTCAGCTGTAAATACTGACTGCAACTCCTTGTTCAATTCTTCGCAGATCTCTTCATCCGTCTCAGTGATGCTTCCATCCCCTTTCTTCAGTTTTAAAGCTTGTTCTTTGACCTTCAGTTTTCCTCTGATAAAACTGGAAGTGTTTGGGATTTTCTTTAGCTTCCTGGTGATATATATATGTATATATATATATATATATATATATATATATATATATATATATATATATATATATATATATATATATATATATATATATATATATATATATATATATATATATATATATTATAAGGAAATAGCATACGAGAGAGCTTCAAAATTTACACAGGTCTTGAAGAAACACTATGTATGCTATCCCTGCTGAAGGGTATAGAGAGAAGGATATCCCATAGAGGTAACAATTTTCGTCTCCAGAAATTATTCTGCGACACAAGTTTCTTGAAGTCTTGGTGCACACAGACACTTTGAAGTCGTAAGAGGAAGTAAGGCAAGTCGTTACGAAGGGCATCCAGCCTGATTCCCCCTTAAAGTTGCAACATGTTTGTGTCCACCTCTAACCGACTGGGAACTAATTATGACACAGCAAGTGATGTGTTTTAAACTCCTGGTGCTAAGGGAAATTATATCTCGTACTCGTATATCCTGCATTCTGTAAGGGTCTATTTAAAGGCACTGGACGGCGAAAGTGGCTTTCCCTTTCTCCCTGACTTTTTATATGAAAATGATGAGGATATGCAAAGTGAAATGAAGTCCATTAGTCTCCTTTCTATTTTATATACAACTCCTCTGGCGTCAGTGGAATATGGCATTTTGAAAAGACAAAGATTGTCATTATTTTTCTACATTTCCCGTAGGTCAGTGGTTAGGATGCTCAACTCGAGAAGTGACAAACCAGTGTTCAATTCAGCTGTTGTGTTGGGAAATCTTTCAACCTTTCTGTGTCCACCCATATTTGAATGAGAACAGACAACAATTTTAAATTGCATTTGTGCTTCAGGCACTCTCAAAGGCTTGAGACTTCCTTCTGGCTAGTACAGTGGTAACGCGCTGGCTTCGCATTCACGAGGTCGAAAGATCGGTTCCCGTCCAAGACCGAGAGTTTAAGCTGTTTACTGGCAGGAACTGCTGTGGTTGGACACCACAGTGGGGGGTTGGGGCTTGCCCCGGCTGACGAACACCCATTGTATAATGAAATGGAAATAAAGTTTGGTTCAAAGCTTGAGTTCAGCTGTATTGGGATATATCATTGTACTGTATACATTTAAGGATAATCAAGAGTATGCTGCCATCGTTTGTCCTCTATTCTTTTCTGCCTTCAAATTTGAAGACTAGCATGGCTATCGAGACCTAGTATAATACAGCCTTTGTGTTAACACTAATACCATTCATCGAGTAGGTGGATGAATAGGGTGCAAATTCCATGGATACCAGCCAGGAATGACAATATGATATTGATTTTTTTGCTTATGAGTGTGACACCGAAACAGGCAAAAACTGCCCTAATCAATAAAATCCCAGGCACGAGAAAACATCTAGACGAAGGAAAAGAAAAAGGCTAAGGACAAGATAGAGATGAGGTAATGTCACACAAAGGAAAACGACAGACAGAAAAAACAGTCAAAGTACAGAGTACCTAGAGATATGGAGGACTAGGCCCTGAGATGACGATAGATCTGCTTTTTGAAGGATGATAGGTCATAAAAATTTACAAAGACAGAAGGAGGAAGAGAGTTCCAGAGTCTGGAGGTAGATGGGAAGAAGTAGTTGCTACACTGAGCAATCCACGAGCTACAAATCTCCACACTTCTGTGAGATGAGGCCACTTGGTGAGTGTTACGCGGCCTCGGCAGTGGGGGTTGGATGCAACTCGCCAGCTCATCAGAGCAGCAATAGAATTATTAGCGACAGAAAAAAGAAAGGGAAGATACTTTACGTCGGAGGGAGAGAGAATCCAGATTAGAAGTAAGAGAAGGATCATTAATGAGTCTGACTGACTTAGATTCAACCCTATCAGGGAGATAAGTATAAGAAGAAGAACCCCAGATGTGTGAGCAGTATTCTAAGCAGGGACGGATAAGACCTTTATAGATTTTAAGTAACTGTAAAGAAGAAAAGTAATGATGGAAACAAAACAAAATCCCCAATTTTTTGGATGAAGATTTTGAAATTTGGATTATGTGATTCTTCCAAGACAAGTTAGAGGCTATATGGATTCATAATATGTTGATGGAATTAAGAGGGTAAATTTCGTTAGTTTCAAAGACAATAGGGTTATCAAGAGGAGAAGAAGATAAAGAGATAACCAGAAACTGTGTCTTAGAGGCATTGAATTTAACTAAATTTTGAATGCCCCACTCAGATACCCTCTGCAAATCGGAGTTGAGAGTAAAAGAAAGAGTGATACGAGACTGATTATGAGTAGCAGATGAAGGTTTTGAAGAAAAGGCAGAGGAAAAGTGAAGGGTAGAAACATCAGCAAAGGCATGAAGAAGAGAGGAAGATAGGAACAGAGTAGGTGAAAGAACAGAGCCCTGTGGAACATCACTGGTAACAGAGAAAAGGCTATATGTCGCTCCATCAACAATTGCAGATATAAAATGGTCAGAATGAAAACTGGAAATTAGACAACATAAAGAAGGGGTAAAGCCATAGACAGAGAGTTTGACCAACAGACCCTTGTGCCAGACTCTGCCAAATGCCTTAGCGATATCAAGGGCGATGACAAAGGATTCCCCATAGTTCCTCAGAGAAGATGACCATACATGAGTGAGGAGGTCGCCAGTGGATCTTGTCTTTTGGAAGCCGAGTTAAATTCAAGGCGTTTCAAGAAGTGAGCATTGAGCAAAGTTTCAAAAACTTAGCAATTTAGGAGTTAGGGCAATAGGTCTGTAGTTTGAAGGAATAGAGCGATCACCCTACTTGGGAACAGGTTGAATTAGAACATGCTTCCAAGATGAAGGATAGATACTTCTTGAAAGAGTGAGGTGAAAAAGACGGCAAAGCATGGGAGCCAGTTCATCTACAAACTCCTTAAGGAACCTTGCAGGGATACCATCGAGACCAGATGCCTTATTCGTCTTTAGCGAGCGAAGAACCTAATGAACTTTGCGTGAAGAAAGGATAAGGAAGGACTTAGGGTTAGAGAGGGGTAAAGATTAAGGAACAGGTGAGCTGGAATCGTTCATAGAAGAGTTGGAAGAAAAATGAGAGCCAAAGAGAGTGGCTTTGTCAGTGGGAGAGCAAGCTATAGAACCATCAGAACGAATAAGAGGGGGAAAGCTTGAGTTACAGAAGTTTTTGGAGAGGTTTTGGGCTAAGGGCCAGAAGCATTTGTCAGTGGGAGAGGAGTTAAGGTCATCAACTTTCCTTCTTATAAAGGGAGCCTTAGACCTTCAAATCTGAGCAGTACAGTGATTCCTAGCAACAATAAAAGCAGAGCGAGTTAAATAGAAAGGAAAGACTTGGTAAGATCAGTGTGCCCAATTCCTAGCCTGGATAGCCATGGAGCAGGCACAGTCAAACCAAGGTTTAGGGGAGAGAAAGTTTTTGTAGAAGAGGGGATGTATGCCTCCATTCGTGAGGTCATGATCTCGGCAGCTTTTAGAGCTACCTGATCAGGGTTGTGGATCCAAAAGCAGTAGTCATCCCATGGGACGTCAAAGAGGAAGTTACACAAATATTCATGTTGGGTACACTCAAAGTGTCAGTGGCAGCACTGAGTAGGAGGGATTGGTGGAAGGGGAGCAAAAATAGAAGAGATTGAGATCATAGAGTTGTCAGATTTGCCAATAGGGGAAAGCACAGAATAAGAGTAGTTTGAAGGGTTAGAAGTAAGAAATAGATCAAGAATGTTTGCCGCATTTTCGTGATGATCAGGAACACGAGTAGGATGTTTGTTAATTTGCTCCAGATCGCGAGTAATAGAGAAAGCAAGGGCCTCACTTCCTCCCACATCAGTGTGAAAAGATTAAGCCACTCATTGTAGTGTACAATGAAGTCTCCAATGTAGAGAACTTTGGCATGTAGTTGAGACAATAGCAAGGACTCATGGCATGAGGACAGATATTCAAAGAAAGACACAAACACGGTGGGGTTTGGAGAACAGTAGCAGAAGGAAAGGAAAATAGTGATAGTGGAGAGATAGATTTTTAGCCAGAGAACATCAGAGTCAGGAGATTCAAGGTCCATGAGCTTCGCAATAGGAATGTTAGTGTTGCAGTAGGCACAGACCCCACCTTTGGAACAAAAACGAGTATACAGATTATAGTGAGAGATTTGAAATGGGTTAGTGGAAGTATGCATAGAGAGCTGGGTTTCAGATAGGAGGAGAAGGTTAGGGAGGAAAGTACCCAGGTGCTGCTCCACAGACGAAAGATTAGAGTTCATCTCACGAATGTTAGAATAGTGAAGAGTGAAAGACGCAGAGATATTGGGAGGTGCAATTTTAAGGGTAGAACCATTAGTACCACCAGGCTCGTCTGCCCTCAAGCCAATAGTGGAGTCAACACAATCCTCAGAGATCCTTCGCCCCTTTCTATGCCTGGTAATGGGGGCCATTAGCTGTAAACATTACATAAACAGTAGCAAATATGAGGAAAAAAGAGAGAAAAAGAGTTGCAGTTTCCAGCAAGAGGAGGGCCTGCCTTGAAACTAAAAATAATTCCTTGATAAATTTCCTTAAGGACAATTTGCAGTAGGCTCGAACGAGAGTTTGTCACTTCCGTAGTCGAGTCTTCTAACCGCTGCACTGCCATAGTCTCATATAGCTTGGTGAAATATCAAAAATAAAAGCGAAGCTCGTGTGTGTAGTGATAATACATTTGAGGAATATTTACCTTTTGCATCACAGTAGATTTCCAGTTTGCTATTTTAGGTGTCACTGTTTATCTCATACAGCTGGGGATGGGCACAAACAGATTGGAGCTGGGGACTCCAGGCTAGTGGTAATCTAATATCCTATAACAGCCTTTTGAAGACTTTTTTATGTGTGTGACACTGGGACAGGCAAGAAAATTGCAGTCATTCGGGTACAGGCACCAAGAAAACATTGAGACAAGGAAAAAGTGAAAGCTTAAGAACAAGGCAGAAATAAAATAATGATAAAGAATAGTAAGAGGGCAGGTTGAATGGATACTCGAAGTAATAAAGATCTAGAAATATGACAGGATTAGGCCCTGAGATGATGATAGATCGGCTATTTAATGAAAATAGGTCATAGGAGTTTGAAAAGACAGAAGGAGGAAGAGAGTTCTAAAGCCTAGGGGTGGAAGGGAAGAAACAGCCACTGCATCGACCAATCCGCGAGTTGTATATCTCCACACAGTACCTATGAGATGAGGCCGCTTGGCGAGTGTTACATAGACTCAGCGTGAAGGAAGGGATGCCACTCGCCAACTCATCAGTAGCAAAGTAGTTACGATAGGAAAAAGAAAGGGATGATATCTTAAGGTGAAGAGAAAGAGAATATTTATCAGAAATAAAAGAAGGGTCATTGATAATACTGATTGCCTTATATTCAACACTATCAAGGTGATTAGTATAAGAAGATTTATCCCAGATATGATATCAATATTCTAAGGAGGGACGGATAAGATCTTTATGGATTTTAAAGAACTTAGAAGAGGAAAAGTAATAACGAAATCGAAACATCTCACAATTCTTTAGATGCAGTGATAGAGATTTGGTTTATTTGACTACTCCAAAACAAGTTAGAGGCTATCAGAATTCATATTATGTTAATAGAATTAACAGTGTAAATTTCGTTGGCTTTGAAAACAATAGGGCTATCAGGAGAAAGAGAATATAAAGAGATAACCAGAAATTGTATGGAGACATTGAGATTTACTAAATTTTGGGTTCCCTACTCTGTAAATGGGAGTTGAAAGTGGAAGGAAGAGTGATACGAGAATGATTGCCAGTAGCAGATGAATATTGTAAAGAGAATGCAGAGGAAAAAATGAACAGTCGAGTCACCGGCAAAGGTGTAAAGAAGAGAGGCAGATGGGGACTGAAGAAGATCATTGATGAAGAGAAAGAACAGAGTTGGTGAAAAATCAGACCCTGTGAAACACACTGGAAACCGGTAATGAGCTAGATGTTGCACTGTCAGCAACCACAGATATAAAATGGCCAGAAAGAAAACTGGAAATCAAAGAACAGAGAGAAGGGGTAGAGCCATAAGCAGGAAGTCTGGCCAACAGAGCTTTGTGCCAGACTCTGTCAAGAGCCTTAGATATATCAAGGGCAGCTATGAAGGATTCCCCATAGTTCTTCTCCTCTCCCTTCATGTTTTATAGGTATATTTTTGGAAGTGTAATAAACTCCTGTTTTGTCAGATATGCAACTGGTAAAAGAAAATTCTCATTTTGCATAATTAAACTTTTAAATGTAAGTACTTTCTTGCGTCTACTATCAGCTCAAACTGAGATTCTTAGGGACACATAAAGCAGCAAACAAACTGCATTTCTGCTGTTAGTATTTTATGAAAAGCCATATCTAAGTCTTGCTTACATGTTTACCATTAAGCATATTCTTTCTCTTTTTTTGGCCGCCTATTTGGCTTTAAAAGTGGTTTTTAGGATATTATTTGTTCTGAAAACTTCACTTAATTTTATGCCATAGCAATGGGATAACTCTGGAGCGATAAATCAGAGGCTGCCAAAGTGCTTGAAATTGAGAAGCGAGTAAATTTGTCTTGTTACTGCAGCTTATCTAGATTTGCTAGTGTTGCTCTTTAGTATTTATTAAGTCATTATTATTTAGAAGTGTATGGTCATGATTAACAGGGGCCGTGGTAGCTCATTATAGAGCACGCAAATCATAAATCGACTAATACGGGTTCGACCCCAACGTGAGGCGTCTGGAAGGGCATCCAGCAGTAATCCCTCAGCTCCATCATGTTGTGGCCACCCTGATGGGACTAAGGGTGATGCATAAACAGGATCAAACAATCCTAATTATTATTTGGATATATATATATATATATATATATATATATATATATATATATATATATATATATATATATATATATATATATAATGAGTATGACCCCTGGACAGGCAAGTAAATTGCCCTCATCAGGCCTGTGCATGAAAAAAATATTAAGACGAAGAAAAGTAGAAGGCTGAGGACAAGACAGAAATATGGGAATAGTAAAGAAGAGGAATAGGACAGTCTGCAAGTATGCTCGAAGTATTGAGGACCTAGAGATATGGTAGGCTTAGACCTTGAGATAACTGTAAATCTGCTTTTTGAAGGAAGAGAGGTTATAAGAATTAGGAGAGACAGAATGAGGAAGAGAGTTCCAGAATCTGGAGGTGGATAGGAAGAAGCAGTCGCTGCAGCGACCAATCCGCAAGCTACAAATCTCCACACAGTACCTATGAGATGAGGCATACCTGTCACCAAAGTAGGTGTAATTCATGCCAGAGAGAAATGGTTCGATAATGGGTGTAAAAGAGCTAAGGAGTGGAGAGACAAATGCTGGAAAAGGTATAGGAGGAGAAAAAACATACAAAAGAGCAAGAAAGACGGATGAAGAGATCTGCAAAGAATTGAACAAGGAGTTTCAGTCAGTATTTACAGTAGAAAATACCCCACCCCCCTCAGATTGCAGTGATAGAAGCTCAAGGGCCGGTATTAGAGAACATCAACCTTACAGCCACAGAGGTATGCAAAGCGCTGATGGATTTAGATGTTCATAAAGCTACAGATCCTGATGACATATCCCCTCATGTGCTTAAAAAATGCGCAAACACAATATCAGTGGCACTAAGTATCATATTTAAGGAGTCACTGGAGTCGGGGGAGATTCCAAGATGCTGGAAACAAGCAAATGTGATACCTATCTTCAAAAAGGGAAGGAGGGATACGGCTCTGAACTATAGACCAGTTTCCTTGACCAGCATAGTTTGCAAAGTTATGGAGAAACTACTAAAGAAACATATCTCTCTTCACTTGGAATCCTTCAACTTTTTGTCAGTGAGGCAACATGGCTTCAGAGAAGGTAGATCAACAGTAACAAACTTATTAGAATTTTATAATGAGGTAAGCCAAATCTTACAGGAAAGAGAGGGCTGGGCAGATTGCATATTCCTAGACTTCCAGAAAGCGTTTGACACTGTTCCACATGGGAGACTTATTAGGAAGCTGCAATCAATGGCTAGAATAGGTGGAAATGTTTTGGAATGGATAAAAACTTACTTAGAAGGAAGGGAACAGAGGGTTAGAGTAAGACACTCAGTGTCTGAATGGAGAAGAGTTAGTAGTGGAGTTCCACAGGGTTCAGTTTTAGGGCCACTTTTGTTCCTTGTATATGTAAATGACCTACCAGAGTCTGTAAAGTCATTCATGAATATGTTTGCAGATGATGCAAAGATTGTGAAGAAAGTAAAAAACGAGAACAATGGTAGAGAACTTCAGGAGGATCTAAATAATCTGCATGAGTGGTCAGAAAAGTGGCTAATGAAATTCAATACTTCAAAATGTAAGGTAATGAGAATGGGTACAAGTGCAAGAAGGCCCAAGCTTGACTACTCGGTGGCTGGAGTACAACTTCAAGAGACAGAAAATGAGAGAGATCTAGGAGTAAACATACTGGCAGATTTGTCTCCAGAAATACATATAAATGGCATAGTAAGGGCGGCATATGCATTCTTATTAAATGTAAGGGTAGCCTTCAGGCTCATGGATAAGGAAATGTTCAGAAATATTTATGTAACCTATGTGAGGCCAAAACTCGAATATGCAGACCCCTTTTGGAATCCGCACTTGAAAAAGCACATAGCTAACCTTGAAAAAGTTCAAAGACATGCCACGAAACTGGTGCCAGAAATACGCAATCTCAGTTATGATGAGAGGCTGAGGGAATTAGACTTACCATCACTCGAAGCTAGAAGAGTGAGGGGGGATATGGTGACAGTCTTTAAATTCCTTCATGGTTATGATAGAGTGGATAGGGATCGATATTTTGATATGGCTGGCTCTAGAACTAGAGGTCATAGTTTGAAGCTTCGTAAGAAAACTTCTTTGCAGGATGTAAGGAAATACTTTTTCAGTGTAAGAGTAGTTGATAATTGGAATTCGCTAAGCGAGGAGGTAGTTAATGCTATCTCAATCCATAGTTTTAAGGACAGGTATGATAAGTATCACTAAGTATAAAATGGAACTGATCAGGAGACGGGAAGATACGAGCTTTGAGCTCTTTCCCGTAAACACAATTAGGTAATCACATCCTCGGCAGTAGGGGAGGAATGGAACTCGCTAACCCATCAAAGCAGCGATGGAAGTAGTAGCGACAGAAAAGAGAAAGTGATGATACCTTAAGGTGAAGAGAAGGAGAATCCAGATTAGTAGTAAGAGTAGGGTCATTGATGAGTCTGGTTGTCAAGTGTAAGAAGAAGCACCCTAGATGTGTGATCAGTATTCTAAACATGGACGGATGAGATCTTTATAGATTTTGTTTTACTGGAAAGAGGAAAATTAATGACGATATCGATACAGAACTCCCAATTTTTTTAATGAAGATTTAGAAATTTGAATAATGTGAATTCCAAGACAAGTCAGAGATTATCTGGATTCCTAATATGTTAATAGAATTAAGAGGGCAAGTTTCGTTAGTTTCAAAGACAATAGAGCTATCAGGAGAAGAAGATAAAGTGATAGCCAGACATTCTGTCTTGGAGGCATTTAATTCAACTAAATTTTAGGTGTCCCACTCAGATGCTCTCTCCAAATCGGAGTTGAAAGTAGAAGAAAGAGAGATACGAGACTGATTATGAGTAGCAGGTGAAGGTTGTTAAGAGAAAGCAGAGAAAATGTGAAGGGTAGAATTGTCGGCAAAGGCATGGAGAACAGAGGAGGATGGGGACTGAAGAAGATCGTTAATGAAGAAAAGGAACGGAGTAGGTGAAAGAAGGTCAGAAAAAAAAAACTGGAAATCAGAGAACTGAAAGTAGGGATAAAGTCTTAAGGAGGGAGTTTGGCCAACAGAGCCTTATGCCAGACTCTGTTAAAAACCTTAAAGATATTAAGGGTGACGACAAAGGATATTTCTTTAGAGAAGATGACCATACAGGAGGTCACCGATGGATCTTGCCTTGCAGAAACCGTACTGGTGATTGGAGATAAACGAGTTAAAGTAAAGACGTTTCAAGAAGTGAGAATTTAGGTAAGCTTCGAATACTTTAGTGATAGCAGAGGTTAGAGCGATAGATCGGTAGTTGGAGGGTATAGAATTGTCTTCCTCTTTAGGAACAGGCTGAATTAGAGCATGATGAAGGATAGTTACTGACTGAGAGAAAGAGGCAAATATGACGGCAAAACATGGGAGCCAGTTCATCTATAAATTCCTTGAATAACTTTTCAGGGATACCATTGGGTCCGGATGCCTTGTTCATCTCCAGAGGGCGAAGAATCATATGGACTTTGTGTGAAGAAAGAATAAGGCAGGACATAGGGTTAAAGTGGAGAAAAGTACGAGAAACAGGTGCTTAGAAATCGCTTACAGAAGAGGTTACAAAATATGAGAGCCAAAGCAAATAGTTTCATCAGTAGGAGAGCAATTTGTAGAACCATCAGGACGAATGAGAGGGAGAAAACTTGAGTTACATTAGCTTTTGGAGAGGTTTTAAACTAATAACCGGAAACATTGATCAATGGGAAAGGAGTCAAGACCATAAACTTAACTTCTTAAAAAAGGACCCTTGAACCTAAGCAGTGCAATAAGAAAAGCAAAGCAAGTTAAAACATAAGGAGAGGCTTATAACCGGCATGCTCAATCCCTGGGCTGAATAACCTTGGAGCAGGCATGTAAAAAGTGTTGATAGAGGAGGGATGAATGCCTCCATTTCCAAGGTTATGATCTCAGCAACAATTAGAACTATCTGAACAGGGTTGCGGGTCTGAAAGCAGTAATCAGTTCATGGGAATTCAAAGAGAAAATAACGCAAGTCATCACATTGAGTATGCTTGAAGTGACAAAGAAGGTGCTGAGTGGGAGGAATCATTGGAGGAGGAGCGAAAATGGAAGTCTTAGATCAAAGAATGGGCAGAGCTACATAGTACTATAAAACATGAGTGCAATTGTCTTAGTATATTAAAAAATGATTGATTAGTTCAAACTAAATTTAGAAAAAAATAAGTTCAAACTGTGGGGGAATGGCGATCAAACAAACAAGTGGCCGCAATCGACTGGTAGATCGCGATTGACTGTTTGGCCACCTCTGTTTTATAGGAGGAAAAATAAAAAATAGATCATGAGTGTTAGCTACATGTCCCTGGCAATCGGGAAGATATGTAGCAAGTGTGATAATCAGCTCTAGATCGTGAGTGACAGAGAAAGTGGGGGCCTCGCTTTCTCCCACATCAGTGTGAGTAGAATGAATCCTCTCACTGTGATGTACATTGAAGTCCCAATGTAAAGAACTTCAGCATGTGGGTGAGAAGATAGCAAGGACTCATGGAAAGAGGAAGAAGGCCACAAAGTCGGTGGAGTTAGAAGAGCAGTAGCAGATGGAAAGAAATATGATAGTAGTGGAGAGACAGATCTTCAGCTAGAGAACATCAAAATCAGGAAATTCAAGGTCCATGAGCCTAGCAATAGGGATTTTAATGCTGCAATAGGCACAGACCCCACCTTTGGAATGGAAGCGAGAATGACGGTTACAGAGAGAGATTTGAAATGGGCCAGGGGCTGCATGGCTAGACAGCTGGGTTACAGAAAGGAGGAAGTTAGGGAGGGATGTAACGAAGTACTGTTCCACAGATAAAAGATTAGATTTCAGCCATGGATGATAGAAAAGTGTATAGTGAAAGAAACAGATCTGTCAGAAGGTGCAGGGCTATGGGCAGAACCACTACTACCACCAACTATGCCTACCTTCATGCCAATAATGGAATCAACAAGCACAAGTATAATGGTTTTTGTGACATGGTGAGAGAGGCTAGACTAATATGGTTTGGGTATGTGCTGAGGAGTATGTTGGAGAAGGCTGCTTACGATAAAGTTTTCAGGGAGGAGGGGAAGAGATAGTCCAAGGAAAATATTTCTGCATGTGGAGAGGGAGGACATGAGGGTGCGTAATGTCGCAGAAGAGAACAGAGGATAGGATGATATAGATACGATTGATCCACTGTGGCAACCCCTGACAGAAGAAGCAGAAAGATTTGATACTCATTATATTTTAGGTAATTTTGAACATTTTGGGCATGTCAGAATGAGACATTTGACAGTGTCAGCCAAGCATAGTTTTTTTTTTTTAGTGTTTAAAAGGCAAATGTGTGATTATGGTCAATGTGCATTACAGCCGGATGCCCATCCTAATACCAGCCCTTTCTATTTTTTCGGGCCTGGAATCAGCACAGAGATGAGCTGGTTATCTCCTTCAGTTGCAATACAAGAAACTATTCGTTATTTCCATAATCTATCTTTCTTATATATATATATATATATATATATATATATATATATATATATATATATATATATATATATATATGTATGCATGCATGCGTGCATGCATGCATGCATGCATACATACATACATACATACATACATACATACATACATACATACATACATATATGCATGCATGCATGCATGCATGCATGCATACATACATACATACATACATACATACATACATACATACATACATACATACATACATACATACATACATACATACATACATACATACATACATACATACATATATCATATATATATATATATATATATATATATATATATATATATATATATATATATATATGTATATATATACATACATACATGCATACATGCATACATACATACATACATACATAAATACATACATGCATACATACAGGTCCTGATGACATATCCCCTCATGTACTTAAATAATGCCCAAACTCAATATCAGTGGCACAAAGTATCATATTTAAAAATCACTGGAGTCAGGGGAGATTCCAAGATGCTGGAAACAAGCAAATGTGATACCTATCTTCAAAAAGGGAAGGAGGAAAACGGCTCTGAACTATAGACCAGTTTCCTTGACCAGAATAGTTTGCAAAGTTATGGAGAAACTACTAAGGAAACATATTTCTCTTCACTTGGAATCCTTCAACTTTTTGTCAGTGAGGCAACATGGCTTCAGAGAAGGTAGATCAGCAGTAACAAACTTATTAGAATTTTATGATGAGATAAGCCGAATCTTACAGGAAAGAGATGGCTGGGGAGATTGTATATTCCTAGACTTCCAGAAAGCGTTTGACACTGTTCCACATGGGAGACTTATTAGGAAGCTGCAATCAATGGCTAGAATAGGTGGAAATGTCTTGAAATGGATAAAAACTTACTTAGAAGGAAGGGAACAGAGGGTTAGAGTAAGACACTCAGTGTCTGAATGGAGAAGAGTTAGTAGTGGATTCCACAGGGTTCAGTTTTAGGGCCACTTTTGTTCCTTGTATATGTAAATGACCTACCAAAATCTGTAAATTCATTTATGAATATGTTTGCAGATGATGCAAAGATTGTGAAGAAAATAGGAAAGGAGAACAATGGTAGAGAACTTCAGGAAGATCTAAATAGTCTACATGAATGGTCAGAAAAGTGGCTAATGAAATTCAATACTTCAAAATGTAAGGTAATGAGAATGGGTACAAGTGCAAGAATGCCCAAGCTTGACTACTCGGTGGCTGGAGTACAACTTCAAGAGACAGAAAATGAGAGAGATCTAGGAGTAAGCATACTGGCAGATTTGTCTCCAGAAATACATATAAATGGCATAGTAAGGGCAGCATATGCATTCTTATCAAATGTAAGGGTAGCCTTCAGGCACATGGACAAGGAAATGTTCAGAAATATTTATGTAACCTATGTGAGGCCAAAACTCGAATATGCAGCCCCCTTTTGGAATCCGCACTTGAAAAAGCACATAGCTAAGTTTGAAAAAATTTCAAAGACATGCCACGAAACTGGTGCCAGAAATACGTAATCTCAGTTATGATGAGAGGCTGAGGGAATTAGACTTACCATCACTCGAAGCTAGAAGATTGAGGGGGGGGAAATGGTGACAGTCTTTAAATTCCTTCATGGTTATGATAGAGTGGATAGGGATCGATATTTTGATATGGCAGGCTCTAGAACTAGAGGTCATAGTTTGAAGTTTCGTAAGAAAACTTCTTTGCAGGATGTAAGGAAATACTTTTTCAGTGTAAGAGTGTGATCATTGGAATTCGCTAAGCGAGGAGGTAGTTAATGCTATCTCAATCCATAGTTTTAAGGACAGGTATGATAAGTATCACTAAGTACAAAATGGAACCGATCAGGAGACGGGAAGATACGAGCTTTGGACTCTTTCCCGTAAACGCAATTAGATAATCACAATTAGGTAATCACATACATACATACATATATATATATATATATATATATATATATATATATATATATATATATATATATATATATATATATATATATATATACATGCATGCATGCATGCATGCATACATACATACATACATACATACATACGTACGTACGTACGTACGTACGTACATACATACATACATACATACATACATACATACATACATACATACATACATACACACACACACACACACACACACACACACACACACACACACACACACACACACACACACACACACACACACACACACACACACACACACACACACACACACACACACACACACACACACACACACACACACACACACACACACACACACACACACACACACACACACACACACACACACACACACACACACACACACACACACACACACACACACACACACACACACACACACACACACATACACACATACACACATACACACATACACACATACACACATACATACATACATACATACATACATACATACATACATACATACATACATACATACATACATACATACATACATACATACATACATACATACATACATACATACATACATACATACATACATACATACATACATACTATATATATATATATATATATATATATATATATATATATATATATATATATATATATATATATATAGGGTGGACCATAATGATGGGACACATTTAAAATGCTATTTTCTCGGATTATAAAAACGACATGGAATACTAAATATATTTATTACATAACTGATACACAGAAGTTTGACATGTTATCAAAGATTTAAATAATACATCAAGTTTTATTACTTTCAGGTATTGATTTTGGTGACCCTCATAATGCCGTGGACTCCAAAAGAAATTGCATATGTAGTCGAAGAATACTTCACCAGCCAAATTTCCATCGTTGCAGCCCAAAGAAGTTTCCGACAGCATTTTGGAAAGTGAGAGGCACCATCCCGAAAGGTGATCCTCCATGTTGTTACAAATTTCCGAGAGACAGGCGTTGCTAGGAAGAGAAAATCCCCAGGTCGACCTCGAACATCTCGTAGAGCAGAGAACTGTGAACGAGTGGAGAACGCTATTACACAAAGTCCTTCTAAGTCTACGCGTCGATTGACTCAACAGGTAAATCTTCCACGAACCAGTTTCAACAGGATTTTAAAACAAGACTTGCATCTGTATCCGTATAAGGTACAGGTAGTGCAACAATTACTTCCACCAGATAAGGTGCAAAGAAAGATTTTTATTGAGTGGTGTATCAATATGTGCAAGGAGGAAGAGGACTTCATACAGCACCTGATTACTTCAGATGAAGCTCATTTTAACCATTCTGGTTATGTCAATAAACAAAATTGTAGGTTTTGGGGTCGTGAAAGTCCTCAAATTAGGCATAAAAAGCCTTTGCACAGTGAGAGGGTAACTGTGTGGTGTGTGGTGACTTCTTCATGTGTGATTGGTCCTTACTTTTTTGAGGACGAACATGGTGTAGCTGTAACAGTTACTGCAGAGCGTTACAACCACATGTTGAATACCTTCTTTCCCGAGTTACAAAGGCTTAATCTGACAGACATGTGGATGCAACAAGATGGTGCCACTAGTCATACAGCACGACTTTCAATGACAATTCTT
>JAXCGZ010017164.1:0-40000 GCA_037179515.1 Halocaridina rubra | reverse complement strand
TTTTCTCTTTCTCTTCTTCTTTCTATATTCTGTGAGAGGGAGAACATAAAAATGACGCCATCTCTGTCCCAAACCTCTCCCATCCATGGGTCGGTAGGAGGGGTTGCCATTAGGAGACTTAAACAGAAAATCAAGAATTTAGAGGCAATGGTTATAAGCCTTGATGAAAAAATTCGGAATATGGATGGAGAAATGAAAGAGAATGAAACACTCAGAGAGCAAATAAGATCTTTGGAGGAAGCAAATAAAGCACAAGGGCAGGAGAGAAAGGAACTAGAAAAAAGAATAAAGAAGCTGGAAGGGGAAAAGAGTCAACTAGAATCTAGAATTTCTAAACAAGAAGATAAAAACAAACAGCTGAATGACAACCTAAAGGAATTAGATGTTAGTTCACTGCTCTCTTCTGAGAGAGACGAGATTGCTGCTTAGAATGTCCAGATTAAGGAAAACATTGAACAGTTCAGAAAAGAGTTCCAGGAGCTGAATTTGGAAAATGATGCCATGAAAACTTCCTTTGCTGATGCACTAAAGGGGAATGTGGCAGTAAAAGAGGCTGTAAAGGTGGTGGCACTGGAAAACATACAAACAGTTGACTATAAAGAGACAGTAATCGAAAAAATGAAAGACGTTGTGATGGAAAGGGCAAACCCACTCATCAGACAGGCACTTGATAAGGAGAAGACAGTGGTAATCTCAGGCATAAGCGAATCCCAGGAGCCAACATGGCAGGGGAGACTTGAAGAATATAAAGCTAAGGTTGTAGACCTGATAAGAAAGCTTGGAGTAGTTTGTGGTCCTGAGGATATTGTAAACATACACCAACTAGGTAAATATTCGAGGGAAGGAAAGCCGAGACCAACAAAAGTAACCTTTGAGAGAGGGGAAACATGTAGGGAAATATTGTTGAGAAAAAAAAAAGTCTAAAAGACCTTCAAGAATTCAAAGAAGTGTTCATTAGACGATACAGAACACAGGAAGAGATGGGAAAGATCAAAAACTTGTTGCAAGAGGCAAGAAGGTTAAATGAGGAAAGAAATGAAGAACAGAAGAAAAATTTTCATTTCAGAGTTCTTCCAGACAAAGGGGAGATAAAGAAGATAATGACAGAAGATCAGGGGATGGGGCATCATTAAGATTGTTATACACAAATGCTGATGGATTAGCTGGTAAGGCAGTAGAATTAAAAGATAGGATTCACAACAGTAAAGCAGATATAGTAGCACTTACAGAGACTGAGTTGAGTGAGGACTTAAACAGTGTCACAGTTTTTCCTAAGGGCTTCAGAATACTAAGGGTTGAAAGATCTGAGAGGACTGGTGGAGGGATAGCACTGCTCATAAGTGAAAGGATTCAAGTTGAAGAAATAAACTTGGCTATAGAAAGTGAGTTCAGGGCATTTCTTGTTGCTCGCATAAATACTGGGTCAGAGAGCATTATAATAACTGTTGTATACAACCCACCAAGGAACCAAAATAGGCTTGAAGTTTATGAGGAAAGTCATATAGGTACTATTGAAGTCATAAACTCAGTTGTTAACATGGCACGGGGGAGAAAATGTAGGATTTTGATAATGGGAGACTTTAATCATAAAGAGATAGATTGGATAAATCTTGACCCACACAGTGGTGAGGACTCATTCGGGGCAAGATTCCTAGATTGCGTAAAAGGGAATTTCCTACACCAACATGTAATGGAACCAACAAGGGCCAGTGGTGGGGATGAGCCATCACTACTTGATCTAGTGTTCACAGATAATGTGTTGGATATTGAAAAAATTGAGTATGAACCACCAATTGGAAAGAGTGACCACTGTGTGTTGTTGATGGAGTATATCATTGAAGATATTCTTCCTGAGAGTAGAGGCACTGAGGACATGAGGAGGAACTATCCGAAAGGAGATTACATCAAAATGAATGAGCTTTTTGCAGTTATTGACTGGAGAACCTTATTTTACAACAAATCTGTACAAGAAATGTATGACATCTTTTGTGAGAAATATGGAAAGATAGTAGATTGCTACATACCTGTCACCAAAGTAGGTGTAATTCATGCCAGAGAGAAATGGTTCGATAATGGGTGTAAAAGAGCTAAGGAGAGTAGAGACAAATGCTGGAAAAGGTATTGGAGGAGAAAAAACATAAATGCCTGGCAAACCTACAAAAGAACAAGAAATGACTACCTAAGTAAAAGGAGAGAGGCAGAGAGAGACTATGAGAGGGACATCACCAGGAAGGCTAAAGAAAATCCCAAGCTTTTCCACAGCTTTATCAGAGGAAAACTGAAGGTAAAAGAACAGGTTTTAAGGCTAAAGAGAGCGGATGGAAGCATCACTGAGACGGATGAAGAGATCTGCAAAGAATTGAACAAGGAGTTTCAATCAGTATTTACAGTAGAAAATACCCCACCCCCCTCAGATTGCAGTGATAGAAGCTCAAGGGCCGGTATTAGAGAACATCAACCTTACAGCCACAGAGGTATGCAAAGCGCTGATGGATTTAGATGTTCATAAAGATACAGGTCCTGATGACATATCCCCTCATGTGCTTAAAAATGCGCAAACACAATATCAGTGGCACTAAGTATCATATTTAAGGAGTCACTGGAGTCGGGGGAGATTCCAAGATGCTGGAAACAAGCAAATGTGATACCTATCTTCAAAAAGGGAAGAAGGGATACGGCTCTGAACTATAGACCAGGTTCCTTGACCAGCATAGTTTGCAAAGTTATGGAGAAACTACTAAGGAAACATATCTCTCTTCACTTGGAATCCTTCAACTTTTTGTCAGTGAGGCAACATGGCTTCAGAGAAGGTAGATCAACAGTAACAAACTTATTAGAATTTTATGATGAGGTAAGCCAAATCTTACAGGAAAGAGAAGGCTGGGCAGATTGCATATTCCTAGACTTCCAGAAAGTGTTTGACACTGTTCCACATGGGAGACTTATTAGGAAGCTGCAATCAATGGCTAGAATAGGTGGAAATGTTTTGGAATGGATAAAAACTTACTTAGAAGGAAGGGAACAGAGGGTTAGAGTAAGACACTCAGTGTCTGAATGAAGAAGAGTTAGTAGTGGAGTTCCACAGGGTTCAGTTTTAGGGCCACTTTTGTTCCTTGTATATGTAAATGACCTACCAGAGTCTGTAAATTCATTCATGAATATGTTTGCAGATGATGCAAAGATTGTGAAGAAAGTAAAAAACGAGAACAATGGTAGAGAACTTCAGGAGGATCTAAATAATCTGCATGAGTGGTCAGAAAAGTGGCAAATGAAATTCAATACTTCAAAATGTAAGGTAATGAGAATGGGTACAAGTGCAAGAAGGCCCAAGCTTGACTACTCGGTGGCTGGAGTACAACTTCAAGAGACAGAAAATGAGAAAGATCTAGGAGTAAACATACTGGCAGATTTGTCTCCAGAAATACATATAAATGGCATAGTAAGGGCGGCATATGCATTCTTATCAAATGTAAGGGTAGCCTTCAGGCACATGGACAAGGAAATGTTCAGAAATATTTATGTAACCTATGTGAGGCCAAAACTCGAATATGCAGCCCCCTTTTGGAATCCGCACTTGAAAAAGCACATAGCTAACCTTGAAAAAGTTCAAAGACATGCCACAAAACTGGTGCCAGAAATACGCAATCTCAGTTATGATGAGAGGCTGAGGGAATTAGACTTACCATCACTCGAAGCTAGAAGAGTGAGGGGGGATATGGTGACAGTCTTTAAATTCCTTCATGGTTATGATTGAGTGGATAGGAATCGATATTTTGATATGGCTGGCTCTAGAACTAGAGGTCATAGTTTGAAGCTTCGTAAGAAAACTTCTTTGCAGGATGTAAGGAAATACATTTTCAGTGTAAGAGTAGATGATAATTGGAATTGGCTAAGCGAGGAGGTAGTTAATGCTATCTCAATCCATAGTTTTAAGGACAGGTATGATAAGTATCACTAAGTATAAAATGGAACCGATGAGGAGACGGGAAGATACGAGCTTTGGGCTCTTTCCCGTAAACACAATTAGGTAATCAATTAGGTAATCACATGACCTACCAGAGTCTGTAAATTCATTCATGAATATGTTTGCAGATGATGCAAAGATTGTGAAGAAAGTAAGAAACGAGAACAATGGTAGAGAACTTCAGGAAGATCTAAATAGTCTGCATGAGTGGTCAGATAAGTGGCTAATGAAATTCAATACTTCAAAATGTAAGGTAATGAGAATGGGTACAAGTGCAAGAAGGCCCAAGCTTGACTACTCAGTGGCTGGAGTACAACTTCAAGAGACAGAAAATGAGAGAGATCTAGGAGTAAACATACTGGCAGATTTGTCTCCAGAAATACATATAAATGGCATAGTAAGGGCAGCATATGCATTCTTATCAAATGTAAGGGTAGCCTTCAGGCACATGGACAAGGAAATGTTCAGAAATATTTATGTAACCTATGTGAGGCCAAAACTCGAATATGCAGACCCCTTTTGGAATCCGCACTTGAAAAAGCACATAGCTAACCTTGAAAAAGTTCAAAGACAAGCCACGAAACTGGTGCCAGAAATACGCAATCTCAGTTATGATGAGAGGCTGAGGGAATTAGACTTACCATCACTCGAAGCTAGAAGATCGAGGGGGGGATATGGTGACAGTCTTTAAATTCCTTCATGGTTATGATAGAGTGGATAGGGATCGATTTTTTTATATGGCAGGCTCTAGAACTAGAGATCATAGTTTGAAGCTTCATAAGAAAACTTCTTTGCAGGATGTAAGGAAATACTTTTTTCAGTGTAAGAGTAGTTGATAATTAGAATTCGGTAAGCGAGGAGGTAGTTAATGCTATCTCAAACCATAGTTTTAAGGACAGGTATGATAAGTATAACTAAGTATAAAATGGAACCGATGAGGAGACGGGAAGATACGAGCTTTGGGCTCTTTCCCGTAAACACAATTAAGTAATTACAATTAGATAATTACATACATATATACATACATATATACACGCGTGCACACACAGTACACAAATCCCAGTATCTCTTAAATTTTTCCTTGTGTTTTTGAGTGACTAAGTGCTTAGTGGAAAACTTTACCATAATTTCCCTAAATAAGAAATCCTGCAGAGTATTGTGAGTACAAAACTTATATTTGTTGCATGACGAGACTGTCCAAAATATTAAAGGAAAAAATTGAAAAATTTTTCGTGAGGGGAGAGAGAAGAAGCTGTCCTGTTCTGCCTTGAAGGAAATTTAGAAGAGTTGCCAGAGGTGAAGCCATCACATCACATTACCTAATTTTTTTGTGTAAACTGGGGAAAGCTCTTAATCCGTTTACCTGATCCTGTGGTTCCATATATTGTTAAAATCAGTATCCTTCCCATTTAAATTAACTTGTTAGTTAGTTTGATACACGAAATAATTGAATAATTAAATATATACCAAAAATACACCTGTCAACAGTACTGAGTTAAGCTGCCAAGTAACACAGCTGTCTTATTTTCTTCAGTTTTTTTTTCTTTTCTTTTAGCTCTCTCTTTTACTATTTTTTATTTTGTATATATATTGAGTTAAATGTAAAGTGTGATCCTGTGATAACATATCTTGGTTAGCAAGTGAGTTTATCAGTTAGGAAGAATATATAGCAGAAACAGGTGGGTGCCTCCTCAGACACAAATTCGAATTTTCCTTCAGGTTTGACTTTTGTTTTGTTGCATTTTATTCTTTTTCTTTTTATCCTCAAATTACCATAGTCAAATTTTTAAGTTAAGATGTGTGTTGCCAGAAAGGAGATAAATTGAGTCACTAAATAGCACTTATATGAAGATATAACAATTCTATGTAAAGCCTAAATAAAAGTTTTTTCTCTCTTCTTTTTCTCTTTCTCTTCTTCTTTCTATACTCTGTGAGAGGGAAAACATAAAAATGAGGCCATCTCTGTCCCAAACCTCTCCCACCCATGGGCCGGGGGGGTAGCTATTAGCAGATTAAAACAGAAAATCAAGGATTTAGTGGCAATGGTTATAAGCCTTGATGAAAAAATTCGGAATATGGATAGAGAAATGAAAGAAATGAAACACTCAGAGAGGAAATAAGACTTTTGGAGGAAGCAAATAAAGTACAAGGGCAGGAGAGAAAGGAACTAGAAAAACGAATAAAGAAACTGGAAGGGGAAAAGCGTGAACTAGAAACCAGAATTTCTAAACAAGAAGATGAAAACAAACAGCTGAACAACAACCTAAATGAATTAGATGTTAGTTTGCTGCTCTCTTCTGAGAGAGACGAGATTGCAGCTTGGAATGTCCAGATTAAGGAAAATATTGAACAGTTTAGAAAAGAGTTCCAGGAGCTGAATATGGAACATGATGCCATGAAAACTTCCTTTGCTGAGGCACTAAAGGGAAATGTGGCAGTAAAAAGAGGCTGTAAAGGTGATGGCACTGGAAAAAATACAAACAGTTGACTATAAAGAGACAGTAATAAAAAAAATGAAAGACGTTGTGATGGAAAGGGCAAATCCAATGATTAAACGGGCCCTTGATAAAGAGAAGACAGTGGTAATCTCAGGCATAAGCGAATCCCAGGAGCCAACATGGCAGGGGAGACTTGAAGAAAATAAAGCTAGGGTTGTAGACCTGATAAGAAAGCTTGGAGTAGTTTGTGGTCCTGAGGATATTGTAAACATTCACCAACTAGGCAAATACTCGAGGGAAGGAAAGCCGAGACCAACAAAAGTAACCTTTAAGAGAGGGGAAACATGTAGGGATATATTGTTGAGAAAACAAAGTCTAAAAGACCTTCAAGAATTCAAAGAAGTGTTCATTAGACGATACAGAACACAGGAAGAGATGGGAAAGATCAAAAACTTGTTGCAAGAGGCAAGAAGGTTAAATGAGGAAAGAAATGAAGAACAGAAGAAAAATTTTCATTTCAGAGTTCTTCCAGACAAAGGGGAAATAAAGAAGATAATGACAGAAGATCAGGGGATGGGGCATCATTAAGATTGTTATACACAAATGCTGATGGATTAGCTGGTAAGGCAGTAGAATTAAAAGGTAGGATTCACAACAGTAAGGCAGATATAGTAGCACTTACAGAGACTAAGTTGAGTGAGGACATAAACAGTGTCACAGTTTTTCCTAAGGGCTTCAGAATATTAAGGGTTGAAAGATCTGAGAGGACTGGTGGAGGGATAGCACTGCTCATAAGTGAAAGGATTCAAGTTGAAGAAATAAACTTGGCTATAGAAAGTGAGTTCAAGGAATTTCTTGTTGCTCGCATAAATACTGGGTCAGAGAGCATTATAATAACTGTTGTATATAACCCACCAAGGAACAAGAATAGGCTAGAAGTTTATGAGGAAAGACATATAGGTACTATTGAAGTCATAAACTCAGTTGTTAACATGGCACGGGGGAGAAAATGTAGGATTTTGTTTATGGGAGATATTAATCATAAAGAAATAGATTGGATAAATCTTGACCCACACAGTGGTGAGGACTCATTCGGGGCAAGATTCCTAGATTGCGTAAAAGGGAATTTCCTACACCAACATGTAATGGAACCAACGAGGGCCAGGGGTGGGGATGAGCCATCACTACTTGATCTAGTATTCACAGATAATGTGTTGGATATTGAAAAAATTGAGTATGAACCACCAATTGGAAAGAGTGACCACTGTGTGTTGTTGATGGAATATATCACTGAAGATATTCTTCCTGAGAGTAGAGGCACTGAGGACATGAAGACGAACTATCTGAAAGGAGATTACATCAAAATGAATGAGCTTTTTGCAGTTATTGACTGGAGAACCTTATTTTACAACAAATCTGTACAAGAAATGTATGACATCTTTTGTGAGAAATATGGGAAGATAGTAGATGGCTACATACCTGTCACCAAAGTAGGTGTAATTTATACCAGAGAGAAATGGTTCGATAATGAGTGTAAAAGAGCTAAGGAGTGGAGAGACAAATGCTGGAAAAGGTATAGGAGGAGAAAAAACATAATTGCCTGGCAAACCTACAAAAGAGCAAGATATGACTACCTTAATAAAAGAAGAGAGGCAGAGAGAGACTATGAGAGGGACATCACCAGGAAGGCTAAAGAAAATCCCAAGCTTTTCCATAGCTTTATCAGAGGAAAACTGAATGTAAAAGAAAAGGTTTTAAGGCTAAAGAGAGAGGATGGAAGCATCACTGAGACAGATGAGGAGATCTGCAAAGAATTGAACAAGGAGTTTCAATCAGTATTTACAGCAGAAAATACCCCACCCCCTCAGATTGCAGAGATAGAAGCTCAAGAGCCAATATTAGAGAATATTAACCTTACAGCCACAGAGGTATGCAAGGCGCTGATGGAGTTAGATGTTCATAAAGCTACAGGTCCTGATGACATATCCCTTCATGTACTTAAAAAATGCGCAAACTCAATAACAGTGGCACTAAGTATCATATTTAAAAAGTCACTGGAGTCAGGGGAGATTCCAAGATGCTGGAAACAAGCAAACGTGATACCTATCTTCAAAAAGGGAAGGAGGGATACGGCTCTGAACTATAGACCAGGTTCCTTGACCAGCATAGTTTGCAAAGTTATGGAGAAACTACTAAGGAAACATATCTCTCTTCACTTGGAATCCATCAACTTTTTGTCAGTGAGGAAACATGGCTTCAGAGAAGGTAGATCAACAGTAACAAACTTATTAGAATTTTATGATGAGGTAAGCCGAATCTTACAGGAAAGAGATGGCTGGGCAGATTACATATTCCTAGACTTCCAGAAAGTGTTTGACACTGTTCCACATGGGAGACTTATTAGGAAGCTGTAAGCAATGGCTAGAATAGGTGGAAATGTCTTGGAATGGATAAAAACTTACTTAGAAGGAAGGGAACAGAGGGTTAGAATAAGACACTCAGTGTCAGAATGGAGAAGTTAGTAGTGGAGTTCCACAGGGTTCAGTTTTAGGGCCACTTTTGTTCCTTGTATATGTAAATGACCTACCAAAATCTGTAAATTCATTCATGAATATGTTTGCAGATGATACAAAGATTGTGAAGAAAGTAAGAAACGAGAACAATGGTAGAGAACTTCAGGAAGATCTAAATAGTCTGCATGAGTGGTAAAATAAGTGGCTAATGAAATTCAATACTTCAAAATGAAAGGTAATGAAAATGGGTACAAGTGCAAGAAGGCCCAAGCTTGACTACTCGGTGGCTGGAGTACAACTTCAAGAGACAGAAAATGAGAGAGATCTAGGAGTAAACATACTGGCAGATTTGTCTCCAGAAATACATATAAATGGCATAGTAAGGGCAGCATATGCATTCTTATCAAATGTAAGGGTAGCCTTCAGGCACATGGACAAGGAAATGTTTAGAAATATTTATGTAACCTATGTGAGGCCAAAACTCGAATATGCAGACCCCTTTTGGAATCCGCACTTGAAAAAGCACATAGGTAAGCTTGAAAAGTTCAAAGACATGCCACGAAACTGGTGCCAGAAATACGAATCTCAGTTATGATGAGAGGCTGAGGGAATTAGACTTACCATCACTCGAAGCTAGAAGATTGAGGGGGGATATGGTGACAGTCTTTAAATTCCTTCATGGTTATGATAGAGTGGATAGGAATTGATTTTTTGATATGGCGGGCTCTAGAACTAGAGGACATAGTTTGAAGCTTCGTAAGAAAACTTCTTTGCAGGATGTAAGGAAATACTTTTTCAGTGTAAGAGTAGTTGATAATTGGAATTGGCTAAGTGAGGAGGTAGTTAATGCTATCTCAATCCATAGTTTTAAGGACAGGTATGATAAGTATCACTAAGTATAAAATGGAGCCGATCAGGAGACGGGAAGATACGAGCTTTGGGCTCCCTCCCGTATACACAATTAGGTAATCACAATTAGGTAATCACATACATACAAACATACATACATACGTGTATATGCGAGTATATGATCAAATAAACACATTTTATCACTTGTTAAAACAAGAAACGATTTTGTTCATGTACGGGATTCGACCCTAGAACACATATGATAATCAGTCGATGTGCTTAAGGCAATTGCCAAATGTATTAAATGTGTTCTAGATTCGAATCTCTGTCAAGGGCAAAAATATTTTAATGGCTTTATTTATGTTTTATTTTTATATATAGTTGTTTATATTGAAAAATAATATTGAATTGAAAAAGGAAAAATACAGGTCTATATATTTTTCTTTTTAACCCATTCTCCTTTTTTAAATATTTGTCCCACATCTGCCAATTTCCACTCCTTGAGTACCAATCCTAATTTTATTAAATTATAGAATAGTGCCGTTCATGGACAACTAAGCTCTGCCTTGCACTTATCAAGTACTTTAGCACAAATCTCATCAGGTCCCGGAAATTTATGAGTCTTTGATTCGTGTATTTCTTTTATTATATCCTCCCTCGTGATGTACTAACTATATTAACGGGACGGTCTGTGTATATGTATTCTACATGTGGAATATATTCCAAGTTTTCATTGATTAATATACAAATAAGATATATTCTTTTAAACATGTGCATTAACTTGGGGCGCACCTGGCTACCTTTTTTGGGTGCACCAGTGCGCTTGGGCACACCGGATGAGAAACGCTGCTCTAGGGGTTAAAAGTTGGACCACTTGAAGTATCCCATAGTCCTTTCACAGATGATGATAAAGAGATATGATTACCAATTAGGTAATCACATCTCTTTATCATCATCTGTGAAAGGACCATGGGCTACTTCAAGTGGTCCAACTTACCAATTAGGTAATCACATCTCTTTATCATCATCTGTGAAAGGACCATGGGCTACTTCAAGTGGTCCAACTTTTAACCCCTAGAGCAGCGTTTCTCAACCGGTGCGCCCAGGAGCACTGGTGTGCCCTAAAATGTAGCAAGGTGCGCCCCAAGATAATGAAAAACTAATTTATGATTTTTGTTTATATAAATAATTTGTATTAAAAAAAAACTACAGATAGGCACGTGGCTCCTTTGTCTGAGTCAAGTCTTTGTTGTTCGATATTTTGAATTGGATGCTCATTTCCTTAATCTTTAAAAAGGAATAGATAACTCTTTCTCATTTCCCTTCCTCAAGGGATTTTAATCAGTCATTATATTTTTTTCTCTCTCTCTCTCTCTCTCTCTCTCTCTCTCTCTCTCTCTCTCTCTCTCTCTCTCTCTCTCTCTCTCTCTCTCTCTCTCTCTCTCTCTCTCTCTCTCTCTCTCTCTCTCTCTCTCTCTCTCTCGCAGTTTCCCTCCCATTCACACCAGAATGTCCTCATCGGAAAATGTTGACCTTTATGACCTTACGTGTGTAAATACTGATAATTTTCCCGAAGTGTTTATATCATCTCTGGACAGAATATTCGTATATTCACGTGAGGACATCAGAAGGGAATTGGAAAAAATTAAAAAAGTCACTCTGTACAAAACAAGTCAACTTTTGCTTTCGAAGGTAGTGGAACTCTTTCCCCAATACAGTGGTAAACACATCATAAAAAAATGTGTAAAAAAAGAAATAATTACAAACATAATCATTTTTAGCGCAAGTGTCCTGAATATCTCAATGAATGCAATAAATGGTGAACTTGACAAACTCTTTCAACCTCAAACTTCGGTTGTAAAATCCATAGAGTCTAAAAAAACACACGACCTAGGAGACCTACATCGAATGATAGAAAGTCTTGCAGATAAGGTGAAAATTTTGGAAGCAGATGCTGAAAAGGTGAAAGCCTTACAACACAAGGTGGGTTTACTAGAATCTGACATTGTCCTACTCAAAAGAGATAATTCTAGGTTGAAACTGCTATTAGAAACATCTCCACCTCTCAGTTCAGTGCTGTCACCTAACAACGATGATGTCCCTTCTATCAACAACCCTCAGGTTTTGCAAACTAGGTTTTCTGTCTCTACTCACAATTCCTTCAGTGCATTGAGTGACGAATGTGACAGTGGTAGTGAAGAAGAGGTAGATCCAGATAAAAGTGATAGTCATCAAGACAACCTGAATACACCATCTAGCATAAATAATCAAATCAGTAACAGGTTACAAAATAGTGATGAAACAACAGCGTCCTTTCCCACTACTCCTAACAATACAACAACAGGCACTAACCAGAACAAGATGCTTCCCAGCACAAACAACCAACCTGGTAAAGAGTTGCAAAACAGCGAAGAAGATATAGAGTCAATCTCCACTACTCCTAACAACACAGCAACTGTCACTAACCAGGACACCCAAATTACATCTTCCAGCACAAATAACCAACCCAGCAATAGGCTGCAAAACAATGAAGAAAACAGAAAAGACAAAATAGCAGCAATCTCTATTCTAAACATTCCATCGAAGTCCTCTCCCCCACAGCCACAGTTGCCCAATAATGCAAGTGCAAGGTTACAGCTCAAATATATATTCGCATTCCTGGCAACCCCTTTGAGAGAGAGATACGTAATACATTGATAAATCAAGGCATTCCTTCTGAAGAAGTCTTGATTAAGGAGCTTTCTCGCAAACCAGACTGGGTTTCCTTCGCAATAACGATATCGAAAGGATTTGAATAGGTGCCTTACAAACTGAATCAATGGCCTACAGGCACAAGTGTCCAGCCATTTCGTGGGGGCAAACAATGGACACAACCTGGGTATTCTACAAAATATCCCAAACTACAGTCATACCAAAATAAACAGCAAAGAGCTAATGAAACAATCCCTATACGCGAGACTACAGAAAGAGACACGATACAAACCTCTCTTATCGCCGTCCACGCACAAGAGACTTCTCCTGGAGTGATGGCTCTTACAACCCTAGACACTCACCTAGGCATACAAACTTTGGGAAGGCCCGATCATACCACGGCACGAACTCAAACCAGCGTTACACATCCAACGGCAGGTACAGACACCAGGATCCATGGGCTAACCCCAGAACACACTACAATGATGAATTCCCAGCAGAATCACACAGTCGAAACTACAACTATGACTATGGATACCACCCCAATGAAACATGGTAATACCTCGTCTCCTGCTGTTGCTGTTACTGCTGCCGATGTGAAAGTTACTTGTAAATATAATGATAGATTATCTGTCGTACATATAAATGCACAGTCTCTGTTATCCCATATACTAGAAATTGAACATATGCTTGTACAAGAAAATATTGATGTTCTTTGCATTAGCGAATCATGGCTGTATCCGTCAATTAATAATGCATTTATTAATATTCCTTCATATAATATTTATCGCTATGACAGTGGTAGAGGTGGAGGTGTATGTTTATTTGTTAAAAATTATTTGAAGGCCACTGAACTAAATCTTGAAACTGAGAAGCACGAAGGAGTGGAAGATAAATGGATCTCTGTCCAACATAAAAAGTTTCCTTCTATTATCATAGGCTGCGTGTACCGCCACCCCAAAGCCCCGGTAACCTCTTTTAGCTATATTTTGGACGTTTTTAAGGAGATAATTTTAAAAAACAAACCAGTTTTTATATATGGCGATTTTAATGATGATCAACTAAAAAGAGAAAATAAAATGAGTAGACTTATTAAGAATTTAAATCTAGAACAGATTATAAATAAACCAACTAGAATCACTCCCACTTCAGTTTCCCTAATCGATCTAGTAATAACAAACTCCAAACATATGATAACTAAGTGTGACGTAATGCCAAGCCCTATAGCAGACCACGAGGAAATTGTAATGTCCCTAAATATTCGCAAACCAAAGAGACAACCAATCTTTAAAACATTCAGATGCTTAAGAAATTATTCATAAGAATTACTTTGTAGTTTACTTATGAATGAAGTACATAAATTAAATGAAATTCTATATACCGATAATATAAATATACAAGTAAGAATTTTAACCAGTGTCTTATCATCATGTATAGATCGATGTGCACCACTCGTGACAAGAGAAATATTTCGTCCCCCCGCTCCTTGGATAACAGATGACATAAAAAACATTATGAAAGAAAGAGACAAACTACAAAATGAAGTAAAACTACAAAGAGATAATATCCCTTTAAGAGAAAAGTTTACAGAGCAAAAGAAACAAGTAAAATCATTATTAAGTAGCAGTAAGAAACAATATTACAAAAATGAATTTCAAAACGCTGAAGGCAATATCTCTGATACATGGAAAATTGCTAAAACCATGCTTTCCAATAACTGTAATAAAAGTAGTAACATATCAATTATACCCGATGAGGTAGATGTAAGTGCTAAAGCAGAAGAGTTCAATAATTTTTTCGCTGAAGTGGGGAAAAAACCTTTGAAAAAACGAAAAAAGAAATAATAAATGAAATAAATAATAGTAATGGTGGTAATAATAATGATGATGGTAGTAGTAATAATAATAGTAATGTTGATAATGGTGTAAATAATAATGATGGTGGTAGTAATGGTAATAATAATAGTGATGATGGTAGTAATAATAATAATAATGTTAATTTGGAAGAACATAGTGCATTCAATAGAAGTAATGATGTCTTTAACCCTACTACAGTAGATTGTAATACAGTAATCTTAGTAATAAAAAATCTGAAAGACTCTAATGCATATGGATCAGATGGAATTTGTTTTCGTTTTATTAGAGATTCATTATTTGTAATAGCATATTATCTGACGGTAATAATCAATACTTCCATAGCTACCAATATTTACCCAGATTTATGGAAAAATCCCCATGTAATTCCTGGTTTTAAAAATGGAAATCCTGACGACGTCTCTAACTATAGACCAATCTCTTTACTACCAATTTTATCAAAGATACTTGAAAAGATTGTTGCAAATCAGTTAAGTGAGTTTCTTGAAAAAAATAAACTTATTGCAAAAAGTCAACACGGTTTCAGGCCAAAATTATCAACTGAAACTGCCTTATTGAAAATATCAGATGAAATATACAAAAATATAGATAATAAGAAAATATCATTGCTACTACTACTCGATCTTTCTAAAGCTTTTGATAGTGTAAACCATAGTATATTATTAGAAAAATGCAAAAAAAATGAACATTGACCCAAGCTGGTTCGAGAACTATTTAAAAAACCGCTACCAGTCAGTCAGAATAAAAGATGTAGTTTCAAGTTCCAAGAAGGTATTGTCTGGGGTCCCTCGACCTATACTTTTTCTAATATATGTAAACGATCTAGTAAAATATTTACCTAACTGTTATGTCATTCAATATGCTGACGATACTCAAATCTTAATTGAAGGAGAAATTAATGATTTAGAAAATATTATTCGTAGAGCAGAAGAAATTTTGTATATGGCTAAACGTTATTTTCTAAAAAATGGTTTGTTACTTAATGAAACTAAAACCCAATCTATTCTTATCGGATCCAGACAATTATTATCAGAAGTTGATGACAATCTTCATATAAATTTTAACGGTAATATCATTAAGCCAATGAACTCGGTAAAGAACCTAGGTGTCTATTTTGACCGCTACATGAATTTTGAAATGCATATAGATGAAATTTATAAAAAAGTAATGGGTACTCTAATATATCTAAATAGGGTAAAAGACTCATTTGAAACATCAACTCGTATAATAATTGTCCAGTCCTTAGCTATGAGTTTAATTAATTACTGTCTCAAAGTTTGGGGATGTACAAATAAGACTCAATTACAATGAATACAAAAGTTACAAAACTTTGCAGCACGAGTGGCTGTTGGCAATGTAAGAAAATACGAGCACATCTCTCCTGTTTTAAAAGATCTAGAATGGATAAAGATTAGAGATAAATATGTTTTTGATATATGTACCTTTGTTTTTAATATACTAAGAAACAATCTTCCTGATTGCTTGTATAATTTTTCTACAGTAAGCTCAGTTACCGGGTTAACTACCCGTCAAGGGGAAGATTTATTAGTACGAAGGTCTAAAACTGATATTGGCTCAAGAGATATAAACATTCGTGGACCTCATTTATATAATCAGCTTCCCAGAGAACTAAAAAATGCTGGTTCAGTGAATACTTTTAAATATAATCTTAAGAAGTTACTCTTAAAGGAAGATTTTACTTGTAATTTTTAATGGTACACTCATTTTTATGATTTGTTTGTTTTAGTATGTCTATATCGTACACCACAGATGTCTATCTGGAATATATATGTATCTTATTTGAATACCCAATGTACTTTGGAAATAAAGGCTTATTATTATTATTATTATTATTATTACTCTCTCTCTCTCCCTCTCTCTCTCTCTCTCTCTCTCTCTTTCTCTCTCTCTCTCTCTCTCTCTCTCTCTCTCTCTCTCTCTCTCTCTCTCTCTCTCTCTCTCCTCTCTCTCTCTCTCTCTCGTGAATGGTTGATATGAAATTTTAGAAGGACCCGTCCTAAAGCATGTGAGAAGCAGCTATAATGACAGTTGAGTGCAGGAATCGGTGGTAATCCTTTGACCAAAGTGCCGCGAGAGGCATCTTAAAAACTGAACATAAAGAGATGAAATGAGAGTATGCTTATCACATAAGGCCTAATATTAAATAAAAAATTGCAAAAGCACATCAAGCACAGGTCTCACATAACCATACTTGATAGAATATATTGTAATGTCTTAAAAGTACATTCTTATTTCAAGAGCCTTTTTTTATAATTTTACTATTTTGCAATTTTATGGATGATTTTATTTTACTGAAATATTAAGTGTGCCACAGAGTTTTAATCACTCTACAAGTGCCCCCTGATTTAATAAAGTTTGAGAAACACTGCCCTAGAGGACCACCAGGAAGGAAGGGTAAGGGAAACTATACAAAAACAAATTTATAAATATCTAAAAATGAAAAATAAATGGATACATTTTATCTTTTTTAGCAGCCTTGGCAGTAAAGTCGAAACGACGCTAGAATGAGGGCTCCCTGTGTGTGTGTATATATATATATATATATATATATATATATATATATATATATATATATATATATATATATATATATATATATATATATATATATATATATATATATAGATAGATAGATAGATAGATAGATAGATAGATAGATAGATAGATAGATAGATAGATAGATAGATAGATAGATAGATAGATAGATAGATAGATAGATAGATAGATAGATAGATAGATAGATAGATAGATATATATATATATATATATATATATATATATATATATATATATATATATATATATATATATATAATCGACTCACAACATACGAACACCCCCAACCATGAACAAATCGACCTAAGAACAGTATTCGAACAAATTTTGAATCGACCAGAGAACAATCCTCTAGGTATGATCGCACAAACACATACACATCTGCCCAGACGATCACAGGTTTGCTCTCAGTTCCGCATTGATGTCCGCACTGTGAAGATCGCTCATTGTTCTTTTGCTGTAGATTTCCAGATTGTTTTGCTTTTTACTTTAAATTAGCCCTATTATGCCTCTAAGGAAGTGAAAAGTGTCAGTGATAGTGACGTTAAAAAGCCTGAACGTATTACTGGGGAAATGAAGAAAGAAATAGTAGCTAAAGATGAGAACGGTGTTCATGTTTCTGATCTCGCCATGCAGTATGACATAGTAAACTCAACAATGTGTATTATTTTAATGAAAAAAATAGACTTTAAAGGTGGCTAACGTGGCTAAAGGAGAGACTGTTTTAACAAAGCACAGGTCTCAAGTTATGGAAGAGGTGAAAAATTTATTGCAAGTTTGGATAACTGAAGAAGAGCTTGCTGGAGATAGTGTTAGTTACAATATAATAAGCATGAAGGCTCTGCAATTATACATGATTTAGCAACGAGCACTCCGAGTGCTAGTGGCGCTATAATTTAAAGCAAGTAGAGGCTGGTTTGAGAAATTTCGTCGTCGAACTGGAATTCATAGTGTTGTTAGGCATGGAGAGGCGGCTAGTTCATACCAAAAAAACAACGAATGCCCATGTGCTAGAGTTCGCTAAGTTTATCGAAACTGAAAGTTGCGTCTAGCTGCAACTTTTTATCTGTAATGAAACAAGACTGTTTTGGAAAAAAAAATGCCTAGAAGGACCTATAAAACCCAAGAGGAGTAGTCATTGCCTGGCCACAAACCAATGAAGAACAAACTTACACTTTTACTGTACACTAATGCAAGTGGGGATTGCAAGATTAAGCCTCTTTTAGTCTACCACTCTAAAAATTTGCGCATTTTTAAGCACAATAATGTGTTGAAAGCTATACTTCCGGTAATGTGGAGGTCAAATAGCAAGACTTGGGTAACACGTAGACTTTTCATAAAATGGTTGACTGGAGGTTTGCACCAGCTGTCAAGAAATATTTTGAGGAAAAAGGTTTCCCCATTAAGTGTCTTCTGGTAATGGGCAATGCTCCTGCCCATCCTCCAGGTTTGGAAGACCTTGATATCAAATATGACTTCATAAAAGTCAAATTTCTGCCCCCAAACACCACTCCTCTCTTCCAGCCTATGGACCAGCAAGTCATATGTAATTTTAGGAAACTGTATAGGAAGGGTCTTTTTTTTCAGGTCACCAATGACATGGATTTGAACCTGCGTGAATTCTGGAAAGACCATATCAATATCCTACACTGCATAGGCCTCATTAATAAGGTATGGAAGGATGTCTCTTTTTTTTTTTTTTTTTTTTTTTTTTGGTAAGTGTGGCACCGGGCCAAGCAAAAAAACTGCCCTCATCAATTAAGGCCTGGGCACAAGAAAACATTAAGATGAAGGAAAAGAAAAAGGTTATGGACAAAACAGAGGTGAGGTAATGATACATAAAGAAAAAGGACAGACTGAAAAATTAGTCAAAGTACTGAGGACCTAGAGATATAGAGGATTAGGCCCTGAGAAGATGGGTCATAAGAATTTGGAAACACAGAAGGAGGAAGAGAGTGCCAGAGTCTTGGGGTAGATGGGAAGAAGCAGTTGCTGCATCGATCAATCCGTGAGCTTCAAATCTCCACACAGTACCTGTGTGACGAGGCTGCTAGACGAGTGTTACGCTGCCTTGGCAGTGGGGGAGGGATGCAACTCACCAACTCATCAGAGCAGCAATGGAAGTAATAGCGATAGAAAAGAGAAAGGGATGATACCTTACGGCGAAGAGATAGAGAATCCAAATTAGAAGTAAGAGAGGGATCATTAATGAGTCTGACTGACTTAGATTCAACCCTAACAAGGAGATAAGTATAAGAAGAAGAACCCTAGATGTGTGAGCAGTATTCTAAGCAGGGACGGATAAGATCTTTATAGATATTTAGAAATTGCAAAGAGGAAAAGTAGTGATGAAAACGAAACAGAGCCCCAATATTTTGGATGAAGATTTTGAAATTAGGATTATGTGATTCCTCCAAGACAAGTTAGAGGCTATATGGATTCCTAATATGTTGATAGAATTACCAGGGTAAATTTCGTTAGATTCGAAAGTAATAGGGCTATCAGGAGGAGAAGAAGATAAAGAGATAGCCAGAGACTGTGTCTTGGAGGCATTAAATTTAACTAAATTTTGGGTCCCCCACTTAGATACCCTCTGCAAATCGGAGTTGAGATTAGAAGCTAGAGTGATACGAGACTGATTACAAGTAGCAGATGAAGGTTGTGAAGAAAAGGCAGAGGAAAAGTGAATCGTTGGCAAAGGTGTGAAGAGGAAAGGAAGATGGAGATTGTAGAAGATCAATGATGAAGAGAAGGAACAGAGTAGGTGAAAGAGCAGATCCCTGTGGAACACCACTGCACATTGTAGTCCACCTGGAGGAAACTTTGGCCAGGTTGTGTGGCTGATAGAGACTTCGAGGGTTTCAAGGAGGAGACGGCTGTCAATATAGCGAACGAGATTGTGGCCACGGGCAAAATTTTGAGGTTGGAGGTCAATGAGAAAGATGTGAAGGAGCTGGTGGAGGACCACAAACAAGAACTAAGCACCCAAGAATTGATCAAATTACAACGTGAACAGGAGATGACTATCCAAGAGGAGCAATCAGTGGAGGAGGAGACGAGAGGGTAAAGGTTCAAGTGATAAGATAAAAGAAATTTTTAGTAAGTGGAATGATGTGCAGGCTCTCATTGAGAATTATCAGTGAACAGAGAGTCAGCAGTGAATATTTTAAATGGCAATGAGATATCCCATTTCATAAATTTTATCAACAAAGAAAAAGACAAATATCTCTAGATCATTTTTTTTTTTTTGTGCCAATACCAGCCAGAGAACTACCTTCCAAGAAAGAACATACATATAGAGAAAACACCGGAAATACTGCCTGACCTGAACAGTTGCCCAGTGTTTTTATAGTAGGGGACTCTCCTTCAAAGGAGAAGTCCTCCCCCTCCTCCTCTCCCACCATCAACGTATGCCAGCAAATATCAATCAGAAAGGTAAATACAGTTTTATGTTTTATTATAGCACAGTAGAATTCTGTACTGTATTTTTCTATAATTATGGTTATTTTTCATGTGATTATACATCTTTGTCACATATAAACCAATTAAAAAAATTTAAAATGTATATTTCTGGGGCTGGGGAGAGGATTAATTTGTTTTAAATGCATTTCAATGGGAAAAATTGTTTCCGTTTACGAAAATTTTTACTCACGATTGGAGTTAAGGAAAGGATTAAGTTCGTGAGTATATGTACCATTGAGAGAGGAGGGTTAAAAATACTTCCTCCGTATTCCCTGCATGTAGTAAAAGACAAATAAATGGGTCGGAATGGGGGAGACTGGGAAGCCCCTCCTCAGTATTTTTCATCCTATGAGTGGCCAAGAGATGTGGGGGTATTCTGGCAGGAGAGATCCATCCAGAACCTGAATATGCGTGGTTGTGGTGTAAATGAAAGTCAGAAGGTGATAGGGAGTATGCTTGTGGTGAGAAAGATGGATGTACTTGCACTGAGGGAAACTAAAGGCTTGTCCAGAAAAGCAGGCGGGTCCGCCAGGTAGCGCGGTTAGTGGGCAAATTCTGCCGGGCATACCCGTGAGTGTTGTCCACACAGCAAAGGTGATGAATGGGCAAGCATAGCCGATGGTGCCAATACCTTGTCGAGTGTTGTATGATATACATGGTGACCAGTACTGCTCAGAAGAAGAAACTGCTGTGTAGCATAATAATTGGTGTATGTATATAGGAAAAGAACAAAAAGAAGAGAATATGGTGCAAAGATTGGGTAATAAGAAGAAATATATATACTGTGTTACAACGATGTAAGAAGTGGGAGGCAAGGCTTCTATGGGTCCCCTATGTTAACTTACGTATGACAGCGTCATACCTCCAATACTTGCCTCCGACCACCAGACACTGGCTGGTGATTTTGCTTGACATGGGCATGGCCATTTCACTCCTTTGCACATTATAAGAGCCCAATGACAGGCATGCCCGCTGATCAGGCCCACTCGTCTGGACATGCCTTAAGATAAAAGGGAATGGTGAGGTGACCTTTTGGAGTGTAGTAGGTAGTGTCTGGAGTTGAGAGAGGGAGAGCAATAGAGGGAGTGGCTCTGTTAGTAAATGAAGAGATAAATAAGTGTGTGGTGGCATGGAAGGAAGTATCATCTCATATATTTGTAGCTAAACTATGGCTGAGATGCAAGGTTTGTGCGTTTTTGAGCACATATGGCCCTGGCAGTGAAAGAAGTGAGGAAAAAAGAGAACATTTTTGGATGAAATTGAATGAGTGTGTGGAAGACTTGAGAATGAATGTGAATATGGTGTTGATGGGAGATTTAAATGCTGGAGTAGGGATGAGTCATTGGATGGTGTAATTGGGAAGTATGGTATACCTGGTAGGAATGAGTGGAGAGAAAATTATAGAAATGTGTATTGAAATCGAGATATGCAAAAGTATATATGGGTCAGAGTTGAAAATGGAAGAGAATGTGGCAGAGCATTAATAGATTATCTTGTGGTGGACAGGAGCTAGTAGCATAATATCTGATCATTATTCAGTGGCAAGTAGAGTGAGAGTGGGAGAAAAGTGGAGAATGAGGCAAAGCGAGGGAAGAAGAGAGGTGCTAAAAGTGACTGAATTGTATAAGAAAGAAAATGACTGTGAGTATAAAGCTAGTGTTAGGAATGTGTGGAATGAAGTAAAAAAGAGAGTGGAGGAGGGAGTGGAAGAAGAATGGGGCTGTTTCAAGGAGGAATATTGGTACCTAAGTCTCTTAATTTTACGCTAGGGTCAAATAATATATATCGTAAAAACTGAGGCTTTATTCTTGAAGCTGGTTTAAACAAAACAAGCCATGCATCCCGGGCATCAACAATAGACAAATCAAGTATAAGTACAAGAATATCAAAACAAGAGGATTGAACTCTAATTAATAGGAAATAAACAAATAAGAAAGCAATCAGAATAAATAATAAGAAACAATAATAAATAAATATACCTCAACTCTCACATTCCTTTTCCCATAGAAAAAAAATCAACTTCTCTTTTCAAAATATTTAAGTAGTTATAATTATATATACTAGTTAACTTTGTATACCTACTTTACAAATCTAACTGCTCTGGTGGCTTTATAGTTCTACCAGACCTAAGAAAGGGTACTGGTTCTGGAACTGTCATGGGAGCATGCATGGAGTTATCATAACTCTCAACTATGCTATTAGGAATTATAACATTGCTCTCTGGTTTATTAATCACATCAGAATATGATGTAAGACTAGTTGGAATAGAAGGCAAAATTGGCTTACAAGTACCACCATAATTCTGATTATTACTGGAAAAAATGCATTCTTCAACACTAGGAGAAAATCTAGGCATAAGTTGGTCTGACTGTCTTTTCCAAACTATATAGCCAAAGTTTTTAAATTGCACTCTGTAGTTACAGAGATTTTACCTTCTAACCAAGGCTTACCTTGACCATATTTTTTTACAAAAACTGTATCATCTACATTGTATTCTGAATTTTTTAATATACATTCTTTCTACAATGCCTTCTGCCTTTTTCTTGAGGTTTAATTTTTTCCACAGTTCCCCGAAACTTACGGTTAAACATCATATCAGCTGGAGCTTTCCCAGTGGAGGAATGTACAGTTCTTCTATGATTATACAACAACCTACATACTCTGGCATTAATATCCCCATCAGTAAAGTTACGGCTAAGCCGTTAGAAGAAGGGTTATAAGGAGCAGGTGTAATGTGTCTAATGCCATTCTTCCTCAGGAAAAACTCCATCTCCTCAGACACAAAATAAGGGGCATTGTCAGAGACAATTATATCTGGCAATCCAAAATTTCAAACACTCTACCTTAACTTAGCAATAGTTACTGCTGATGTGGTAGATCTAGTAACGTGAACATCCAAATATTTTGTGTGGGAATCTACAATTATCAAAATATAAAGAGTCACCAATTGGACCAGCGTAGTCTATATGTAACCTACACCAAGGTTTCCCAGTTTCTGGCCAGGATAACACTACTGACTGTGGAGTCTGAAAATTTTTAAAACAACCTTCTCAAGATTTAGTTATTTCTGGAATGTCCTGGTCCAATTTGGGCCACCAAATCCAATTATGTGCTTTTGCTTACATTGCATTGATACCGTTATGACCTACATGCAGCTGTTCTAGTACTGCACTGCTCATATCAGCAGGTATGATTACACGGTTCCGATACAAAAGAACACCATCATAAATGCTTAACTCTGATTTTGACAACAGAGTAATCAGACCATATTGGGTCATTAATCCAACCCAATTTCACACATTGAAAAGCCTTACTTAAAACTGGGTCACTTCTAGTCAAAATCTTAACATTTTCAAAAGAAATGTCTTGATTACTCAAAGTTTCTATAACATGAACGTATTCATTAGGGTTACTAGAATCCAAATTAGAATCCAGTACTGGCAACCGACTGAGTGCATCTACGACAACATTATCTTTTCTTCATTTAAAATTTAAGTCATAATCGTACTGTGAAAAAAGCAAAGCCCATCGCTGCACTCTAGCATTTGCATTTACAGGAGTCTGTTTGGTTCAACCAAACAATCCAAGCAATGGTTTGTGATCAGTTCTAAGAATAAATCCACGACCCACTAAAAAATATTTAAATTTGCTTACAGCACTGACCAAAGCCAGAGCTTCCTAGTCTGACAGGGAGTAATTTAATTCTGCAGATGATAACTTTTTACTAGCAAAATAGACTGGTTTTTTGATACCATGCATTTTCAGCATCAAAACGCAGCTAACACCCACTGGAGATGCATCTACTTCTACAATTACTGGAGGATTTCCATCAAAATTAGCAAGAAATTCTGACTTGGATAACTCTGCTTTGACCTTACTGGAAGCATTAGCTTCTACAGATGACCATTTAAATTTGGCACCTATCTTCAATAAATCATATGAGGGAGACAAAGTACAAGAAAAATTCTTAACAAATCTGCTATAATAGGTAACCATACCCAAAAAGGACTGTACATCACTGACAGACTTTGGAGAGGATGCTTCCAATATATCTTCAAGTTTTTTGGGTGATGGTTTAATTCCATCACCAGAAATGACATAGCCTCAGTACTCATGAGAATCAGTATGCAAAACAGTTTTCTTCTTATTTAGAGCTACATTGTGCTTTTGAAATTCCCTCAAAACTCTGTCTAGTCTTTCATCATGCTCTTTTTGTGTTTGTCTTCCAACAAGAATATCTAAAAAGGCTACAACACCATCAATATTCATCAAAATCTGAGAAATAAATCTTTGAAAGATAGCTGGTGATGATGCCAAACCAAAAGAAAGTCTTTTATATTCAAAAAGACCTTTATGAGAATTTATTACAAGAAGCTTTTGGCTTTCATCATCAACTGGTAATTGCAAGTATGCATTTTCAAGATCAATTTTAGAGAATATTTTACTCTTGCCAACTACTGATAAAATCTCATCTACTCTTGGAAGTGGATATTTATCACAAACAATGTTTTGATTTAACTCTTTAAAATCTCCACAAATCCTCATAGACTTCTTATCTGCTTTTAATACTGGAACAGTGGGAGCCACCAAGTCACTAATACTTACTGGCTCTATAATGTCATCAGAAACCAATTTATCTAAAGTATTCTCTACTTATTTCTTATAATGAAATGACACTGTTCTAGCCTTCTGAAATTTTAGTACTGCATTACATATAAGATTAACCTTAGCTACTATGCTCATAATTATCAATTTTGAATCAGCTGAAAATTTATGTAGCTGAGCTCTAGCATCCATTACACTCTTTATTAGTGTATTTTCACAATCAACAACACCTATCAAAGCAATTCCAATCTTAAACATTAAATCCTTACCACACAAGCTTAGGTTATAATTGTCAACAACATAAAATCCATGTCTTGTACTGAAATCATTATAAACAACATTCACCTAAGCTTTACCCATGACATTAACATTACTGTTTCCATAAGCTTTTGGTTTTTTATTACAATTCTGCATAGGTGAAGCTAAGCATTGAACCCACTTGTAACCTAAAGTAGAAACTCCAGCACCACTATCAACTTCATATGGAATTTCTTTACCATTTAAGTGTAAATTAATCTTGGTTATTACAGTAGGGTTATTTTCTACACTCAAAATCTTGTTTTCTCTCCCTACTGGAGGAGATTCATTTATACTTAATAACTGATTACAGTCACTATCTTCCTCAAGTAGGGTTTTTTCAAAAACTGCATTAGCTTTTTTCTTACCCTTTCTGTTTTTTTTTTTCTGACAAAGTGGTATGGCTGTTTTTTTCCGTCACCATACTTTTTGGTTCTCGAAACTTTGAGAAAGCTTAGAACCCTGGGAAACTTCCTTATTCAAACTATAAACTTTTTCCAAGTGTCCTATTTTGTTACACACTGAGCAAGAAAGATGAGAAAAGCGACAATCCTCACTACGGTTAGGGTAAGCACAGTGCCGGCAACTTGCCTCTCTTCTACCATTAGGGTTAGGAGTAGGTCTAGTTCTGTTTGAATTAATATTCAAAGCATCCATTTGAGTAGGAAGTTTTTCACCACAAAAAGCTTTTTCAAAATTTAAAATTCTGTCCAATGTGGCAGAAGAAGTCATAGTTTGCAAGTTTAGATTTTCCACTGCTAAATTAGGAAAATATACTTCTGATTCAATAGCCATACACAACTGATCGCAAACCCTAGCATTAAACTAATTGCCAAAATTACAGTCTTTTGCAAGTGTTTTCAGATCAGCATAAAAATTACGCAGATTTTCACCAGGTTTCTTTTTTTTTTTTTTTGCTGAAATTGTATTAAGCTTCTGTGATAAGAAGGCTTGATAATAATTGACCTTCCAAAATCTCTACTAAATCAAAAAACTTCTTAAGATGAGGCATATCTGGAGCACACAGACTAGCTAAAGTGCTATATACTTAACGTCATAGTGAAACAAGCAAGCAGTATTTCTTTCTAGCACTTTCTGTTATACCACTGTGGGCAAAATGTTCCTTAAGCATGGACATCCACACATCAAAGTTCATTAGTTTGGGATGAAAAGGCTCAATTTTTGCATTGGTGCTAGCCATGGTTAGCCTAGCCTAGGTAACAGATGAAGTATTTTTCAAAAACAACAAAAGACAATCTTCATTACCTCAATCCACATAGCCTAGCATGGTTTCGGTTTTACGTCACGAACTCCCTTTTCAACTAAGGGCTAGGACGGTTGCCTTCTTGCGAAGGACTTGTTTTGGCAGATGAAATTGTTACCCTGAGTGTATGCCCTTACTAACCTCAGTCCATGACGGGGCGCGAACCCTCGACCTGCCGCCTCAGAGTCGCGGACACTACCATTTTGCACAAAAGCCAATCTTCATTACCTCAATCCACGTAGCCTGGCATAAGCTTTAGAAATCTCACTTATCTCTTGGAAATCGGAGGTCATAATGGGTCAAACACAGCTTCAAAGTGTTGAAATTCAATCAAGACAGTTTGTCGCCAAAAATATTGGGTCCTAAGTCTTAACTTTACGCTAGGGCCAAATAATATATATAGTAAAAACTGAGGCTTTATTCTTGAAGCTGGTGTAAACAAAACAAGCCACTCAAACCTGGCATCAACAATAGACGAATCAAGCATAAGTACAAGAATATCAAAACAAGAAAATTGAACTCTAATTAATAGGAAAGAAACACAAATAAGAAAGCAATCAGAATAAATAATAAGAAACAATAATAAATAAATATACCTCAACTCTCACAAGGAAGTTATGAAGTGTGCTGTGGCAGTGTGCAGAAGGAGACTAATTGATGGAATTAAAAGGAAAGGTAGTGAATAGTAGAATGAGCAGATGAATGCAGTAGTGGCTGAAAAGAAGCAGGCATTTTAAGTATGGTTGCAGCTAGGTAATGTAGAGACATATGAAAGGTATTGTGCAAAGAGGAGGTTAATGAAGCGTGTGGTGATGGAGGCAATGGGAGAGGCAGATGTAAGGTGGAGTAGATGCTGGTCTGAGAAATTTGAAAGGAATAAAAAAAATATTTTGAAAGGAAGTGAAAACAGTGAGCAAAGGTGAGTCTGGTAGGGAAGAGAAGGTGAAAGGAGCTGATGAGCAATTGCTAGTAGATGATATAAAGATGAGAGATAGATGGGCTGCATTTCAAGGACCTGCTTAATGAGGAAGATGACAGAGAGGCAGAGTTTGTGGCTGTGGGAAACGAATGGAGAGTCCCAATGTTAGATGCTGAGAATGATAGAGAAATAACAAAAGAGGAGGTACATTTGGAGTGCAGGTAAAGCACCAGATATGGATGGGTATCATGTTGAATGCTTGTCAAAAGGTGGGGAAGCATTAGCAGAATGGATGGTTAGGTTGTAGAATGTATGTTCCAGGAGAGAGTCCCATTTGATTGGAGGAGTCCATGTGTAGTTCCACTTTACAAAGGGAAAGGAGTTAAGTATGAGTGTAGTAGCTTTAAAGGAATTAGTTTGTGGAGTGTAGTTGGTAAGGTATATGGAAGTGTTAATCTAGAGAATTAGGAAAGGCACAGAGAAACTGACAGGAGAAACAGCGCAGGTTCAGGAGAGGAAGAGGATATGTGGATCAGGTGCTTAAGGTAAAACAGGTGTGTGAGAAGTTCTTGGAGAAAGGTAAGGACACTTTTTGGGTTAATGGAAGTTTGTTGGATGAGGTGAAGAGTTTTTATATGAATAGTAGCATGTGTGAGAGTCAGGAATAGTATGAGTGATTGGTTTGAGGTGAATGTAGGTTTACTTCAAGGTTTTGTGATATCCCCATGGTTGATTAATGTGTTCATGGATGGAGTGGTAAGGGAAGTAATTGAAAGAGTATTAGACAGAGGCTTAGAACTAATGGGTAAGTATGGAAGATTGTGGAAACTGAATCAGTTGCTATTTGCAGATAATACTGTACTGGTGGCTGATACAGAGAATGAACTGAATAATTTGATGACTGAGTTTGTTAGGGTGTGTTAAAGATGGAATTGCACATGAATATAGGTAAAAGTAAATTATTGAGATGCACTAAGTGTGTTAATATTGGCAGCTTGAACGTAGGAGTGAATGGGAAGTTGCTTGAAGAAGTTGAGAGTTTTAAGTATTTGGGGTCGCATGTATCATGGAGTGGACAAGTGGATGTAGAGGTAAGTCATAGCGTGAAGGAAACAAGTACATGTCTAGGTGGGTTGGAAAGTGTAATGAGAAATAGATATATGGGAATTAATGCAATGAGAAGGATATATGAAGGTGTGATTGTGCTGACAGCATTGCATGGTGCAGAGACTTGGAATGCAAGAGAGGATGAAAGGAACAAACAGAATGTAGTGGAGATGAGGTATTTGAGATGTATAACTGGTGTATCTATAAAAGATAGAGAAAGAAATGAGGATGTCAGCCAGAGAAAAGGTGTTGAAAGGAAGCTATGGGATAGGCTACATCAGCGAGTGTTGAGTTGGTTTGGACACATAGAGAGGAATAATGATGAATGATTAGCAAATAGAGAGTGGAGTGCAGAAGTGATTGGAGTTAGGTCAAGAGGAAAACCTAGAATGATATGGATGAATGGCGACAAAAGGACACTGAATGCACGTGGGGCAGGGAAGACTGCATGCTAGAGATAGGAATGAGTGGAAGATTGTCTATAGATGATGCAGAACAAAGGGATTTCTCGCACCTGCTAACTCAGTGAACTGCGATGGACAGGTGTGAGGGGAGTTGCCATGTTATGAAGCGGTGGGGGTAAATCAGTTGCGGTTGTCGGGTCTAATTGTAGAATATCCTTGCTCACCTACATTGTGGATGACCCAGTCAGGGAGGTTGGAGGGGAAACGTGGCAACCCTTTATCCCCAAGGAGCTAAGAGGAGTGGTTGATGAATGTGTGGATCGTGGTGAATGCGTGTTTCTTGGCTCAGCCACCCCCTATCAAGTGGGATTGAGGCCATGTATATATATATTATATATATATATATATATTATATATATATATATATATATATATATATATATATATATATATATACAAAATAATTAATAAATTAATAAATTATTAATATTAATTTTTCGACATAATGGCTGGTGCTGTAAATTCAAACGGCGCGCGCTGAACGGTTTGTGAGCACAGCAGATGAATACACAGGAAGCAGCACTGCTGTGTTCATATTTATCAAGTTAATGGCATTATTTATTCATTTGTTTATATAGTAGCTTATATTAAAGGATTATATTGAATTTAAAGTAAACAAACACATACTGTAAATATAATATTATTCGAAATACACAAATACACAGCTAGCAACATAGCTGTATTTGTATTATCAAGTTAATGGCTTTATTTATTTTTTTATATATTTGGTTATATTGCATGATTATACTGAATTTAGAAAAAAAAAAACAGCTGTATATACAATTTTATTTGAAATAGTTTGTTGAGCGTAGTGTAAGAATAGTGTCACGTAGCATTAGAAGAGGAAGAAGAACCACCGCTCAGTTTATTCATGCCCGCCATATTACGCCTAGTGTTTTCGTCTGCTCTGTCGTGTGTTTGCTCATTAATGACATTACTATGCCTCCTAAGTGGGTAAAGTGATAGTTCTGATGGCACATGCCCCTGTGACAGACTGGCAAGCAAAGTTTATTGACAAAAGACACTGGATCCTCATTTTAATTGCTGCCATCAATTAAACATCGTTATAAATATTCTAAAAATATTCAGCTGAAAGAATGAAAAATAAGTTACCCATTCATGACAAACTGAAATTCAAATGTTATGCACAAACAAAAATAAGAAGGTATAAGTCTTTTCTAATTCGTAAAACAAAATCAGTGCATTATCAGTCATGTACCACAGAGGGATTTCCGAAGTATACATACTGTAAATCGAAAATAAAAAAGTACATGGTACTTATTAATATTTACATACCTTCACAGAAAAGAAAAGCCATTACCACGGAAATTAAAATTGAAGTGGTAAACAGTGCTGAAAATGGAGAATCTTCTACGAACATTGGCTGCAATCTTGGATTAACCCGTATGACCATGACCATGATCATCATAGACAAAGATCGCATCCATGACCACGTGAAAGGTTCGATCCTATGATGTCCACTGTGATTATGAGACAGCTTAGTCGCCTTATGATCGAGATGGAAAGATTGCTGCTAGCGTTTTGTCTTGAAGACCAAAATCGATGGCATATGCCAATAAGGCTTATGCTTAAACAGGAAAAGGTTAAAATATTGTTCGAAGACTTGAAGAGAGAAAAGGGGGAAGGCAGTGTAAGTGAGGAATTTGTTGCCAGTGGTTTAATCATTTTAGACTTAAGCTAATCTGCATAATATAAGAGTTCAAGGGGAAGCTTATAGCGGTGATGAGGAAGCAGCAAAAACGTTTCTATTGCTTTGCCCGAGATAATTAGGGTGGGGGTTACCGTGCCGAACAGGTCTTTAACGTGGATGAGAATGGCTTATTCTGGAAGCGTATGCCTAGTCGTACGTACATCGCCAAGGAGGAGAAGACAGCACTAGGCCATAAAGACAGCAAGGAGAGACTGACTTTGGTTTTTGAGGCAAAGGCTGCTGGAGATTGTAAGCTGAAGCCCTTGTTGGTTTATTTGGCATAAAACCCAAGGGCACTCAAAGGCGTTTGGAAGGGTTAACTGCCAGTCATCTGGAAGTCAGACAAAAAGGCTTGGACACCTTTCAAATATTTGAGGACTTTTTGAGCAACTATTTTATCCCAAAAGCGGATATGTACTGTACATCTAAGGATCTGCCCTTTAAGGTGTTGCTAATCCTGGACAGTGCCCCTGGTCACCCTGCCCATTTGAATGACTTTCATCCTAATGTAACAGTGTATTACCTTCCACCTAATAGCACTTCCCAGTTACAGCCAATGGATCTGGAGGCTATTGCATCTTTTAAATCCTGCTACCTCCAAAGAGCAATTGCTATGGCTCTAAGGGCAACTGAGAAGGATAAGAACCTGACTCTCAATGACTTCTGGAAGTTGTACAATATTTTTCATGCTGTGAAAAAACAATGGTGATGCTTGGGAGGAAGTGATGCAAATGAACTTGAAGGGGTATGGAAGAATGCATGCCCCTATTTTGTGAATGACTTCCGAGGCTTTCAGGAGACAGTTGAGGCTGTAACCATGATTAAGGAGCTCAAGTTGGAAGTGGAGGCTGATGATGTAAAAGAGCTCTTGGAATCTCATGGCGAGGAGTTACTCACTGAGGACCTCATTCAATTGGAAAAGCACATAATTAAAGAGGAGGAAGGACTGCCAAGCCCAGAGCCCAAGTGATTCACAACCAAGGAATTGGAAAAATTGTTTGCCTTGGCAGAGTAATTGTTGGCAAAGATTGAGGCTCAGGAGTCCAACCTTGCCAGGTACAATAAGGTCGAAAGAGGGATCAATGATGCCCTGCGATGTTACAAGGAATTATATAAGGAGAAGAAGAGGGCATCCTTCCAGACTTGCCTCGATCAATTCTTCGTGAAGGTAGAGCCTCCAGCAAAAGATCCTGTACCCTCTACCCTAGGTGCCTCTACCTCTATAGACTCACATGGCCTAGTACCTCCATTAAATTCTTTTACCTCTCCAGACTCACCTGTCCCAGTCTCCTCAGCACCTGCCTCTCCAGCTTCCACCTCCCAATAATCCAGTCTCTCCCTCCCTTGCAACGCCTCTTTAAGTGTGCAAACCAACCACACGAGTAAAGGAAAGCTATAATACAGTATACTGTAGTGTTATTCTATTAATAATACATTTAAAAGGTAAACAATACTATTAAGTTTAGTTTTAGTGTTTTTTTTATCAATAATTAAGAACAAAATATATCACAATGTTTTAAATGATTTATTTTTAACATACATTTGGGGACCTAGGATCTAATTTAGGTGTGTTCCGACTTACGTCGAAGTCCAACTTAAGTCAGCTGTCAGGAATGGAACCCTGACACTAGATGAGGACCCCCTGTATATATATATATATATATATATATATATATATATATATATATATATATATATATATATATATATATATATATATAACCAATTAAGCACATTACATATGTGAAAACATGAATCTTTTTTTTTTACCCCGACCGGGACTCGAACCTAGGACTTATGATTACGAAGTCAAGGCGCTACCACTACACCACAGAAGGTTAAAAGGAATCTAACCTTATAGCTTATATCTGCTATACTTAGGAATGAATGCATTCTAACTGAATGCCACTATGTTCATATTACAGATTCCCCAACCTCACTCGTGGCTTCATTTTAGCATTTAATTCAATTCCCAATCTCATTCGGACCATGAAATAACCAATTAAGCACATTACATATGTGAAAACATGAATCATTTTTTACTCCAACCGGGACTCGAACCTAGGACTTATGATTACTAAGTCAAGGCGCTACCACTACACCACAGAAGGTTAAAAGGAATCCAACCTTATAGCTTATATCTGCTATACTTAGGAATGAAAGCATTCTAACTGAATGTCACTATGTTCATATTACAGATTCCCCAACCTCACTCGTGGCTTCATTTTAGCATTTAATTCAATTCCAAATCTCACTCGGGCCATGAAATAACCAATTAAGCATATTACATATGTGAAAACATAAATCATTTTTTACCCCGACTGGGACTCGAACCTAGGACTTATGATTACTAAGTCAAGGCGCTACCACTGCACCACAGGGGTTAAAAGGAATCCAACCTTATAGCTTATATCTGCTATACTTAGGAATGAACGCATTCTAACTGAATGCCACTATGTTCATATTACAGATTCCCCAACCTCACTCGTGGCTTCATTTTAGCATTTCATTCAATTCCCAATCTCATTCGGGCCATGAAATAACCAATTAAGCATATTACATATGTGAAAACATGAATCATTTTTTACCCCAACCAGGACTCGAACCTAGGACTTATGATTACTAAGTCAAGGCGATACCACTACACCACAGAAGGTTAAAAGGAATCCATCCCTATAGCTTATATCTGCTATACTTACGAATGAACGCATTCTCACTGAATGCCACTATGTTCATATTACAGATTCCCCAACCTCACTCGTGGCTTCATTTTAGCATTTAATTCAATTCCCAATCTCATTCGGGCCATGAAATAACCAATTAAGCACATTACATATGTGAAAACATGAATCATTTTTTACCCCGACCGGGACTCGAACTTAGGGCTTATGATTACTAAGTCAAGGCACTACCACTACACCACAGAAGGTTAAAAGGAATCCAACCTTATAGCTTATATCTGCTATACTTACGAATGAATGCATTCTAACTGAATGCCACTATGTTCATATTACAAATTCCCCAACCTCACTCGTGACTTCATTTTAGCATTTAATTCAATTCCCAATCTCATTCGGGCCATGAATTAACCAATTAAGCACATTACATATGTGAAAACATAAATCATTTTTTACCCCGACCGGGACTCGAACCAAGACTTATGATTACTAAGTAAAGGCGCTACCACTACACCACAGAAGGTTAAAAGGAATCCAACCTTATATCTTATATCTGCTATACTTACGAATGAACGCATTCTAACTGAATGCCACCATGTTCATATTACAGATTCCCCAACCTCACTCGTGGCCTCATTTTAGCATTTAATTCAATTCCCAATCTCATTCGGGCAATGAAATAACCAATTAAACACATTACATATGTGAAAACATAAATCATTTTTTACCCCGACCGGGACTCGAACCAAGACTTATGATTACTAAGTCAAGGCGCTACCACTACACCACAGAAGGTTAAAAGGAATCCAACCTTATATCTTATATCTGCTATACTTACGAATGAACGCATTCTAACTGAATGCCACCATGTTCATATTACAGATTCCCCAACCTCACTCGTGGCCTCATTTTAGCATTTAATTCAATTCCCAATCTCATTCGGGCAATGAAATAACCAATTAAACACATTACATATGTGAAAACATGAATCATTACCCGAACTAGGACTCGAACCTAGGACTTATGATTACGAAGTCAAGGCGCTACCACTACACCACAGAAGGTTAAAAGGAACCCAACCTTATAGCTTATATCTGCTATACTTAGGAATGAACGCATTCTAACCGAATGCCACTATGTTCATATTACAGATTGCCCAACCTCACTCGTGGCTTCATTTTAGCGTTTAATTCAATTCCCAATCTCATTCGGGCCATGAAATAACCAATTAAGCACATTACATATGTGAAAACATGAATCATTTTTTTACCCCGACCGGGACTCGAACCTAGGACATATGATTACTAAGTCAAGGCGCTACCACTACACCACAGAAGGTTAAAAGGAATCCAACCTTATAGCTTATATCTGCTATACTTACGATTGAATGCAATCTAACTGAATGCCACTATGTTCATATTACAGATTCCCCAACCTCACTCGTGGCATCATTTTAGCATTTAATTCAATTCCCAATCTCATTCGGGCCATGAAATAACCAATTAAGCACATTACATATGTGAAAACATGAATAATATTTTACCCCGACTGGGACTCGAACCTAGGACTTATGATTACTAAGTCAAGGCGCTACCACTACACCACAGAAGGTTAAAAGGAATCCAACCTTATAGCTTATATCTGCTATACTTAGGAATGAACGCATTCTAACTAAATGCCACTATGTTCATATTACAGATTCCCCAGCCTCACTCGTGGCTTCATTTAGCATTTAATTCAATTCCCAATCTCATTTGGGCCATGAAATAACCAATTAAGCACTACATATATGAAAACATGAATCATTTTTTACCCCGACCAGGACTCGAACCTAGGACTTATGATTACAAAGTCAAAACGCTACCACTACACCACAGAAGGTTAAAAGGAATCCGACCTTATAGCTTATATCTGCTATACTTAGGAATGAACGCATTCTAACTGAATGCCACTATGTTCATATTAAAGATTCCCCATCCTCACTCGTGGCTTCATTTTAGCATTTAATTCAATTCCCAATCTCATTCGGGCCATGAAATAACCAGATAAGCACATTACATATGTGAAAACATGAATCATTTTTTACCCCGACCGGGACTCGAACCAAGGACTTATGATTACTAAGTCAAGGCGCTACCACTACACCATAGAAGGTTAAAAGGAATCCAACCTTATAGCTTATATCTGCTAATAACCAATTAAGCACAATACATATGTGAAAACATGAATCATTTTTTTCCCCGACCGGGACTCGAACCTAGGACTTATGATTACGAAGTCAAGGCGCTACCACTACACCACAAGAGGTTAAAAGGAATCCAACCTTATATCTTATATCTGCTATACTTAGGAATGAACGCATTCTATCTGAATGCCACTATGTTCATATTACAGATTCCCCAACCTCACTCGTGGCTTCATTTTAGCATTTAATTCAATTCCCAATCTCATTCGGGCCATGAAATAACCAATTAAGCACATTACATATGTGAAAACATGAATAATTTTTTACCCCGACCAGGACTCGAACCTAGGACTTATGATTACTAAGTCAAGGCGCTACCACTACACCACAGAAGGTTAAAAGGAATCCAACCTTATAGCTTATATCTGCTATACTTACGAATGAACGCATTCAAACTGAATGCCACTGTGTTCATATTACAGATTCCCCAACCTCACTCGTGGCTTCATTTTAGCATTTCATTCAATTCCCAATCTCATATTGGGCCATGAAATAATCAATTAAGCACATTACATATGTGAAAACATGAATAATTTTTACCCCGACCGGGACTCAAACCTAGGATTTACGATTACTAAGTCAAGGCGCTACCACTACACCACAGAAGGTTAAATGGAATCTAACCTTATAGCTTATATCTGCTATACTTACGAATGAACGCATTCTAACTGAATGCCACTATGTTCATATTACAGATTCCCCAACCTCACTCGTGGCTTCATTTTAGCATTTAATTCAATTCCCAATCTCATTCGGGCCATGAAATAACCAATTAAGCACATTACATATGTGAAAACATGAATCATTTTTTACCCCGACCGGGACTCGAACCTAGGACTTATGATTACTAAGTCAAGGCGCTACCACTACACCACAGAAGGTTAAAAGGAATCCAACCTTATAGCATATATCTGCTATACTTACGAATGAACGCATTCTAATTGAATGCCACTATGTTCATATTACAGATTCTCCAACCTCACTCGTGGCTTCATTTTAGCATTTAATTCAATTCCCAATCTCATTCGGGCCATGAAATAACCAATTAAGCACATTACATATGTGAAAACATGAATCATTTATTACCCCAACCGGGACTCGAACCTAGGACTTATGATTACTAAGTCAAGGCGCTACCACTACACCACAGAAGGTTAAAAGGAATCTAACCTTATAGCTTATATCTGCTATAAGGTTGGATTCCTTTTATCCTTCTGTGGTGTAGTGGTAGCACCTTGACTTAGTAATCATAAGTCCTAGGTTCGAGTCCCGGTCGGGGTAAAAAATTATTCATGTTTTCACATATGTAATGTGCTTAATTGGTTATTTCACGGCCCGAATGACATTGGGAATTGAATTATATGCTAAAAAGAAGCCACAAGTGAGGTTGGGGAATCTGTAATATGAACATAGTGGCATTCAGTTGAATTAAATGCTAAAATGAAGCCACGAGTGAGGTTGGGGAATCTGTAATATGAACATAGTTTCATTCAGTTAGAATGCGTTCATTCCTAAGTATAGCAGATATAAGCTATAAGGTTGGATTCCTTTTAACCCTCTGTGGTGTATTGGTAGCGCGTTGACTTAGTAATCATAAGTCCTAGGTTCGAGTCACGGTCGGGGTAAAATAATGATTCATGTTTTCACATATGTAATGTGCTTAATTGGTTATTTCATGGCCCGAATGAGATTGGGAATTTAATTAAATGCTAAAATGAAGACACGAGTGAGGTTGGGGAATCTGTAATATGAACATAGTGACATTCAGTTAGAATGCGTTCATCCCTAAGTATAGCAGATATAAGCTATAAGGTTGGATTCCTTTTAACCTTCTGTGGTGTAGTGGTAGCGCCTTGACTTAGTAATCATAAGTCCTAGGTTAGAGTCCCATTCGGGGTAAAAAGGTATTCATGTTTTCACATATGTAATGTGCTTAATTGGTTATTTCATGGCCCGAATGAATTGGGAATTGAATTAAATGTTAAAATGAAGCCACGAGTGAGGTTGGGGAATCTGTAATATGAACATAGTGGCATTCAGTTAGAATGCGTTCATTCCTAAGTATAGCAGATATAAGCTATAAGGTTGGATTCCTTTTAACCTTCTGTGGTGTAGTGGTAACGCCTTGACTTAGTAATCATAAGTCCTAGGTTCGAGTCCCGGTCGGGGTAAAAAATTATTCATGTTTTCACATATGTAATGTGCTTAATTGGTTATTTCATGGCCCGAATGAGATTGGGAATTGAATTAAATGCCAAAATGAAGCCACGAGTGAGGTTAGGGAATCTGTAACATGAACATAGTGGCATTCAGTTAGAATGCGTTCATTCCTAAGTATAGCAGATATAAGCTATAAGGTTGGATTCCTTTTAACCTTCTGTGGTGTAGTGGTAGTGCCTTGACTTAGTAATCATAAGTCCTAGGTTCGAGTCCCAGTCGGGGTAAAAAATGATTCATGTTTTCACATATGTAATGTGTTTAATTGGATATTTCATGGCCCAAATGAGATTGGGAATTGAATTAAATGCTAAAATGAAGCCACGAGGAGGTTGGGGAATCTGTAATATGAACATAGTGGCATTCAGTTAGAATGCGTTCATTCCTAAGTATAGCAGATATAAGCTATAAGGTTGGATTACTTTTAACCTTCTGTGGTGTAGTGGTAGTGCCTTGACTTAGTAATCATAAGTCCTAGGTTCGAGTCCCGGTTGGGGTAAAAAATGATTCATGTTTTCACATATGTAATGTGCTTAATTGGTTATTTCATGGCCCGAATGAGATTGGGAATTGAATTAAATGCTAAAATGAAGCCACGAGTGAGATTGGGGAATCTGTAATATGAACATAGTGGCATTCAGTTAGAATGCGTTCATTCCTAAGTATAGCAGATATAAGCTATAAGGTTGGATTCCTTTAAACCTTCTGTGGTGTAGTGGTAGCGCCTTGACTTAGTAATCACAAGTCCTAGGTTCGAGTCCCGGTCGGGGTAAAAAATGATTCATATATATATATAATATATATATATATATATATATATATATATATATATATATATATATATACACCTTGTTCTCAAAATAATGCCTAGATAGGTTCTCAGAAGTGTCGGGTAAATGGAAAATCACGTGAAAAAACGAGTTGTTTTCCATAGGAAACAATGATAAAGGGCATAGATACGTTCCAAACCTTACATAGACACACCATGCCAAAGATATAAGATAAGTAAAAAAAAATTTTATTACTACATAGCAAAGCAGAAAGTCCTGTATCTATTTTTAAGAGTATACAAAAGATATTCATATTCACTTTAAAGCTAGAAATGAACATACATTACTATACTTTATTATGCAGTGGGCAACAGTTATACAGTACACTGGGACATGCATGGTGGCAGTGAGCAAGTAACTTATGTGGTAGAAGAGGAGGAGGATGCAGGAGAACGAACCTCTATCTGCAAATGTATATAAAGATAAAATAAGAATTATAAATAACCAAAGCAAGACTAAAAAACGAAAAAAAAAATTATTTATGCAATGCCTAAATCTACCATATGACAGATTAAACAAAACTTAATCTACATTCTCTAGAGAGGCACAGAGTTAGGGGGGATATGATTGAGGTGTATAAATGGTTTAAAGGGATTAACAAGGGTGATATTAATAAAGTCTTAAAAAATCATGATCAAACCAGAACTTGTAATGGGTAATGGATTTAATCTTGATAAATTTAGGTTCAGAAGGGAAATTGGTGAAAATTGGCTTGGTAATACCGTAGAGTATTCCTAGTAGGATAATAAATGCCAATACCTTAGACACCTTCAAATGTAGATTAGATAGACATATGACAGAGGTAGGGTGGGTATGAATAGATTAGTGTTTATTATAAAAATCATAAAAAGAAAAATAGAATAAATAAGTAGAGTAGAATAGAATAGGTCAGACATGCTGAAAATATCATTCAAAAATGGAACTGCCTCGTGTGTGCCAGTAGGCATGTTGCTGTGTCCCCTATTCCTATGTTCTTGTGTTCTTAATATTTTCAGAACACGTGTTTTTCATCCTCCTTCCATTTTCAAATTTGTATCTGGTTTCTGAATGACAAATTTGTTAATAAAATGTATCCAACTACTCTCTCTCTCTCTCTCTCATATTTCTTTACAAAAAACGAATTAAAACTTAGGTTTATTACCTTTAAAATGAGCACTGTAATGAACGTGATTAAGACTAAAGCAATAATTGTATTTACATAATAAGATGAAAAACTTCTACCTAATTCCTGTTTAAGAGAGACATTACAAAGGATTCGTGGAAAGGAAATTAATTTAACAGTCTTTTAACTCATT
>JAXCGZ010017163.1:90000-115590 GCA_037179515.1 Halocaridina rubra | reverse complement strand
ATTAGGCTATGTACATAGTGCAGTACATAAGACCTTTAGATTGGCTATTGTGCTGAAACATCGGTGGTTAGCTACCTCCCTTCAACTGGTACACCAGTCTCTTCGATTTATTGCAGTCCATTGAGAAAATTTTTAAATGTCAGTTTCTCTATATCTTAATATTTATTCCTTTGAACAAAAAGTAGTATTGTGGGACATTTGGAAATTGAACTGTTGATAGGAGGAATAGCCCGAGTGTTTTTTTTTCTCTGTCACTCTCTCTTATATCATACATATTATTATTATTATTATTAAAATGGTAGCGTCCGCGACTCTGAGGCGGCAGGTCGAGAGTTCGCGCCCCGTCACAGACTGAGAGTAGTAAGGGCATACACTCAGGGTAACGATTACATCTGCCAAAACAAGTCCTTCGCAAGAAGGCAACCGTCCTAGCCCTTAGTAGAAAAGGGAGTTCGTGACGTAAAACCAAATCCGAATCCAAATCCATTATTATTAATATTGTTATTATTATTATTATTATTATCAATAGTTATTAATTTTGTAATCATTATTACTGTTGTTGTTATTGTGAGACACTGAACTGAAGGTAGCAAAAATGTTCAATTCTCTCTCTCTCATATCATACACATAATTACTATAAATGTTTGGTTGTGTGTACTATTTTTATTATTACTTATTTTGTTGTCGTTGGTGCTATAAGACACTGAATGCTGCTAACGCAAAGAATTTTTCATACCCCTCTCTTTCTCTCACATCATATGAGAGCATTTTGCCTTGACTCAGCATTCCTCTTATAAGGGGAAAAATGGTTCATGTCTATAAATATATAATTAATATGGTGAGATGGTAGCACAAAGAAATTTTAATTTCTCTCTTTCTCACATAAATAATATATGTTGAAACTTATTATATTTACAGTGTACAGATATATTGCTTTGTCACGTTGTATGTTGTGATTAATAGAGTATTATTCCTCTTCTTTTAATAATATAATTTTGCCACTAAACATCCCCTCCCCGAAATCAACGGGCAACTGGATTTAAGGGACTGGGGTCCCCGCCATTAGTCTGTTAAATCGAGGGTTGAGTTCATTTTAAGTTTACTTATATGTTCAAAGAACACCAAAACGTCAATTCAAATATATCCATATAAAATTTCAATAATATGTTTTGCCATGCAAAACATATAACTGATGTTACATCATGAATTATAATAAAAAAAGAAAATAGTATATTATATTAGAAGGAATTTATGACCCACAATCAAGTCCAATACCTGTCTTTTACTAGATGAGGATGAACCACTACTGCGAGGTCGTCCAAGAGCAGGAAGACTGGAAGTCTGCAAACACAAAACTTTCAGTATAAAATTTGATAAATATAACTATGGGTTTCACTTTTAAGCAGATATGGAAAATTATAATAAGTAGAATAAACAACACCTAAATTTCACAATACCCGAGGTAAAGCAAATGGCTTCTCTTCTTCTTCTATTGCAAAGGTCAAAGGAAGATTTCTATAGCTGTCACCTCTTTTGTCCAGTTCCTCCATCAAAAATCTGTGAAAGATGATTCATAGCTATGATTTTGGAAGTGCCTGAGACAGAACAATGCAAATTATTCAATGTTTGCAGTCACACAAGAGAAGCAAAACTCTCAGAAACAATATTTAAGACGTACTCTGTAACTGATTTGTTTTAGTTAACTAAGCTTACTTTCTTTCTTTCCTTAACCTACGAACAATCTTCTTCACCTGGTAAACTCGGCTGACAAGCATTTCATTCTCCTGAAGTAAAAAACAAAACAAAACAAGAAATTAGAAATATAATACATATTCTCTAGTAATGCTACATCCAAACCTTTAACTAATGACATCAAGTATTGCGATTCAACTCAACTACAGCTTAAGAATTCCAGTAAAATTAAAAAACTATAATACTATTTACATTGGGGATCATGGAAGCAGAGTGGTTAGAACAATCGACTTGGAAAGTGACAGACCCACAATCAAACCCATCGCTAGGGACTAAGAAGGGCATCCAGCCTAATTCCCCAGCTCCAGCCTGTCTGTTTCCACCCCCATAACGGGGATCAATAATAACATATATTATAGCAAACAATAATACAACTTGCATTATGCACCCAGCCTTTCCAAAAATGAAAAATAAAAATTGCTGTTCTTTAACAGCAGGGAGATGTGCAGTCTACAGCCTCCTAAAGACCGCTGCTAAAATGTGCTATGCATCTGAAGATACTAGAACGAATGAAGTGCATAAGTGGTTGCCATTTGGTTCTTTGCTTTATTAAATAATATCTGAATGAAGTTCTTGAAGAGAGATAAAGGAAAGATTAACCAGCTAAGGGAAAGTAAAATGATGTGCCCTCATGATCTGGGCAATTTGGGAGTGTCCCTTTGGTTCTTCTGTCTTAATGGACAGACTGACAATGAACCAGTTACTAGCTGTATACTTCTATTACTAAAATTTACACATAAACCTTCTAGAAAACTGAATTTAGCTTATGTGAACTTTCCCAATGAGCCATAAAAAGTGGTATGATGAAAAGACAATAAGAAAGGCAGAAAATAAAAAAAAGACTGTCATAAAGACTAAAAATACACCATTAACTGTTGAAAACTAATCATATATACAGTAAAATTATATATGTATTTAACAAACTACCACTGGGAGAGGTCAAGAACACCTCCTTCATGCACCCTGCGTGTCGTAATAGTTGACTAAATGGGGCAAAGCGAACATACAGGGAATCCCCTCCTTTGTATTTTTCTCTCGCAGAGTCAATTTTTTTCACTCAGCTAATTCTCTTATAGGGGTACTGTGGCTTTTGAATATAGATAGATACCTAATGACAAAACTACAGTATTTCTAATAATAAATTCAATTTGCATGTACTTCTAGAAATGTAATATTTTCCAGAAAAACTGTTTGTACTGTATCGTATTGCAAAATATAATTAAAAGAAATATTTAAAGGTGATACTGTATAAGTGAAATATTTGTTCAAAAATTTCTAAAGCTCATCAGGGACTTACAATACATGGCAATAAATATTTCAACAATGTCTTATTCAACAGCTTGATAAATATCCTTTATCATTTTCTCAGAGTAAGTCCGCTTTATATTTTCATATTCTACACCCAATAGTTTTCCAAAGTTCAAGCAAAACATTCTTACCTTCCAAAAATCACTAGAAACTATGTGACCCTAGCAAATACTGAAAACGTGATGAATTTTCTTATTACCTCACAAAATGGCGCCTTAACAAAAACTACGTTAGCATTAAATAAAATCACATTACCTTATACTGGATTAAATCCTAAGACTTTTGAGAATGTAAATTTGGCAGCTCAAGTTTCTACAACTGAGCCAGGCTGACAAATAAAAGTAGGAATCTAATTCATGACTTAGAACAGGTCATAGAGAAACTCATGTCTTTTGTGCAATGACTTAAGTGAATTTTACAGATCCTACCCAACTGAACTTGCCTTTCATTGATATCCTTTAAGTCTACTACCTTGCATTTACTGGATTTATGTATATTCAATAATTTGTGAGCACTATAAACATATTGCCCCACATGGGATTTGACCCTACAACTTTACAGAATGTATATTCTGAACTCAAAAGCTTTTACCACTGAGGCAGGACAAGTAAAAGCGAATGCGAGGTAGTAGACTTAAAGGATATCATAGAAAGGAGAGTGCACTTTTCGAAGGAAAGACCAAGAATGAGATGCATGGATAGGGTGGAGAGAACATTGGATGCATATGGTAGGTCAGCAGAGCACAGGTGACAGGAATGAATGGAGAAAGATTGTGTATAGGTAACGCAGGCCAATGGGATTTCTTTCACATGCTAACACAGTAAGCAACGATAGTGGGTGTGGGGGTTGCCAAGTGAAGCAGTGAAGGTAAGCCAGCCTAACCTATTGGGCCTATGGCAAAAGGTCCTTGCCCACTTACCCTGTGTATGACCCAAGCAAGGAGGTGAGTCTGAGAATTGTGGCAACCCTTTATCCCAAAGGAGCTAAAAGGAGTGACTGTGGTGACTTAGCTTCTGGTGAATGCATGGATTGACTAGGCCATCCTTGCAGCCATTGAATGTAGGTATTTTTCACAATTATAAGACAATTACAATATTCAAAACATTTTTATATTACAAGATACCTATACATCTGCACTATAGGGTATATACTGTACATGCAAATATTATAGGTCAAGCAATATTAGGTCAGGTCAATAAGTTTTTTCTAGAATACAAGATGTTCATGTGATATGAGTGATGCAAGGATACACAGCAGATTTAAATTCATATAACTGAATAAAAAGGGAAAAGCCAAAAATTATACGATACAACCGGCTAAAGGTTTGCAGTGCCTTAAAAATGAAGCATTATAAAAAAGCTATTATCACTATGGTAAAAAGTGATTAAAGAAAAGAAAGTTACATGCAGATCAAAATATACTCACCACAGCAAAAAGTCAACAGTTACCTATATGTGAATGCAGGTGCAAGCCAGCTATTCTGGCTACAGTTTCCCTTTATATTAGAAAATAAAACTTGCTTTGAAAAGTAAGAGCTTCATTTTCCAACTTCTGATAGCTTAATTAGCCAGTGCACCCAACCGAAATATATGGCAAACGTTTTCTGGTAGGATGCCAAGGGTGTTTATTCCAATCTATACTATTTTCTACTAAGTGTTCAAACGTATATATTGTCCTATGATTCCCGTGCTTTGCCATTTTTCGCCTCATTCTCTCAACCAATATCTATCATTCATCTTGGAAGCATTCTCTAGTGCAACCTGTTCCTAAGAAGGGTGACCACTCTATTCCTTCAAACTACCAACCTATTGCCCTAAACTCTTCTATTGCTAAAGTTTTCAAAAATTTGCTCAACTCTCACTTTTTGAAAAGTCTTGAATCTGACTTGCTTATCTCCGATCACCAGTATGGCTTCCGCAAGGGAAGATCCACTGGTGACCTCCTGTCCTATCTCACTCATGTATGGTCGTCTATTCTGAGGAACTATGGGGAATCCTTTCTCGTCGTCCTTGATATCTCTAAGGCATTTGAGAGTCTGGCACAAGGCTCTGTTGGCCAAACTCCCTGCTTATGGCTTTACCCCTTCTCTGTTCTCTGATTTCCAGTTTTTTCTCTGACCATTTTATATATGTGGTTGTTGAAGGTGCAACATCTAGCCCATTCCAGGGCTCTGTTCTTTAACATACTCTTTTCCTTCTCTTCATCAACGATCTTCTTCAGTCCCCATCTTCCACTCTTCTTCAGGCCTTTGCCGACGATTCTACCCTTCATTGTTCCTCTGCTTTTTCTTCACAACCTTTATCTGCTACTCATAATCAGTCTTGTATCACTCTTTCTTTTGGGGCACCCAAAATTTAGCAAAATATAATGCCTCCAAGACACAGTTTCTGGCTATCTATTTATCTTCTTCTCCTCCTGATAACCCTCTTGTCTTCGAAGCTTACGAAATTTACACTTTTAATTCTATTAACATATTAGGAATCCAGATAGCCTCTAACCTGTCTTGGAGGAATCACATAATCCATATTTCTAATTCAGCATCCATATAATTGGGGGTTCTATTTCGTTTTTATCATTACTTTTCCTTTTTGCAGTTACTTAAAATCTATAATGGTCTTATCCATCCTAGAAGAGAATACTGCTTGCACATCTGGGGTGCTTCTTCATTCACTTACCTCCTTGATAGGGTTGAATCTAAGGCAGTCAGACTCATTACAGTCCCTTCTCATACTTTTAATCTGGATTCTCTTGCTCTTCGATATAAGGTATCATTCCTTTCTCTTTTCTATTGCTACTACTTCCATCGCTGCTCTGATGAGCTGGCGACATGCATCCCTCCCCACTGCCGAAGCCGTGTAACACTTGCCAAGTGGCCTCGTCTCATAGGTACTGTGTGGAGATCTGTAGCTCATGGATTGGTCGGTGCAGTGACTGCTTCATCCCATCTACCTCCAGATTCTGGAACTCTCTTTTGCCTTCTGTCTTTCCTAATTCTTATAACTTATCTTCCTTTAAAAAAGGGATTTACCATCATCTCAGGGCCTAATCCAAGCCATATCTTTAGGTTCCTATTGTGCATCAGTTCCTCATCTGTCTTGTCCTCAACCATTTACTTTTTCTTCATCTTATTGTTTTCTTCGCGCCCGGGCCTTATTGATTAGGGCTATTTTCTTGCCTGTTCCGGTGTCATACTTTAAAGAAAAAATAATTAAATAAATAAATGGATATCAGTTTGCTTGCCAATTGAAAAAGATGTTAAATGGGAGTGTCATTGTTAAGATAATACCAATTATAATAAATTTAAGTATGAATCTATATCTTATGCTTTCCCACTGAAAAATGCCTCAACTTCATTCATTCTTCTACATAAGCTCCAATACTGAAAACCGCCCAGCTTCCTTCGTTCTTCTTTACTTCTGTCAAGGTAAAAGAGTAACTTAATCATGAAAATGGCTCATTTATAACAGACACAGGAACTCACTTTCGCTGGGGGGGGGGGAAATATATATATATATATATATATATATATATATATATATATATATATATAATATATATATATATATATATATATATATATATATATATATATATATATATATATATATATATATATATATATATATATATATATATATATATATGACCTGGGAATATTTACCAGAAAGCCTGAGGGCACAGTTTCCATAAACGATTTTTTTTTTTAAATTTCAAATCTATAATTTTTCATTTTTTTTTTCTTAAATTATCAGTAATTCTCAAATTCCAAGATAAACCCAATTTATTCTCCCATTACAGTATTGTTAAAGAACACAGAAAATAAATTTGTATTCTTAAAAGGAAAGAATGATGTATGCAGTGCAACAACCTATTCTACCATACAAAATACAAATGCTGACCTAACCTACCTGAGGGAAGGATCCCCCTAGAGCTTCACTTATGGCTTTTCTAATGAAAATACTACTATATTTCATATGGAGCAACACAAATATTATAGAAGAACAGTTCTGAACACAGGATAAAATACTATGCTCATGCATTTCGGATATAATACCACTTTTGGCCTACAAAAGTGCAAACTACAATATTTCCACAACTTTGTGGGCAGTATTACTAAAACAGTTGAACACCCAGATATTCTATACATTTTAAAAAAGAAATGGGATCTGGTAATAATGAGCAACCCCTAGAGGGTAAAAATCTAGGTAAATTGTTGGTAGGGTTGGACTAGGTGACTTGCCCTGTAAATATGAATGACTTTGGAGCATTCTTAAGTAACTCTTCCTTACAATATTCAATAAAAATTTTGGTTAGGATTCGCTTTATGCACCCCTTCCAAAGCCTACCCGACAAAACAGCGTTACTAATACTTCCTGGATTGCGCTGCGCTGCTGTATAAACACCCAAATTAACCCTCTTAAGGTATACGAGGCTTCATATACCTTAAGTTAGGTTTGTTAGATTAGGTAATAGAAGTACCCACCGCCACCCACCAATATAACACAATAATGGGTGATTTCAAGACAAACAATTATCAAGATTCATTAAAAACACATCGAAACTGACCAGAATTAAGTTAGTTTATCCAAAATTCGTAGGGCTGCATAAAAATAATATTTTTAAAGAACATCAAGGGTCTACTAGTAAATGCAAATCTATGTAAATCACTAGACAATCGTGTGTACAGTAGATACAATTTCACGCCAATGCTAAATCCTATATCGTACACCTTGAACTATTTGTAATTGTTCATTTCCGCACCACAAACTAGGGTTATAAAAAACAAAATATTGAAAAATTATCTGAATTACAAAACAATACTCATATTTGATGCCACTGATAATAACCCAATAAACCCAAGTGAGGGCAAACATATTAAATTATGCTTGACTACCTTCTGAATGCTTTTACATCTTCTCAGTATGGCAATATACTTTTTGTAGTATTTGTTATGTTCAATTTCATTTTCCAGAGGATCATCCGACATCACCGCATCTTCCATCATGTTTTGATCGGAAGGCGTGAGCAATGCTAACATTTACTTTACAACACTTCCATAAATAACAAATATATATAATTACCTCATAATATTAAGGTTCTATTAAAACCCATTAAAAATAGAATAGAAATCGTATTTTGCAAAGTATTTTATGGACTGCTAATATAATCTTCTGTATATATCAATATGTAGTTTCGTACTTCAGTGATCTTTGCCGTCAATATTGAATTGGAATATTTACAACTGATTATTAAATATATATATATATATATATATATATATATATATATATATATATATATATATATATATATATATATATATATATATATATATATATATATATATATATATATATATATATATATATATATATATATATATATATATATATATATATATATATATATCCCTTGAAAAGGGATCCAGTTAGGATCCGAAATATAGCATTGTTTTATGTTTTGTTTCGCTGATGGGCTTCCTTACTATTTAGTGCTGTATGCTAACAGTTTGTACTTATATATATATATATATATATATATATATATATATATATATATATATATATATATATATATATATATATATATATATATATATATTACCCCAGATTTATGAGTGTGACACCAGGACGGGCCATATATATATATATATATATATATATATATATATATATATATATATATATATATATATATATATATATATATATATATATATATATATATATATATATATATATATATATATATATATATATATATATATATATATATATATATATATATATATATATATATATATATATATATATATATATATATATATATATATATATATATATATATATATATGGTGTGTATTTATAGATAATGTAATAACCTAATTGTGCTTACGGGAAAGAGCCCCAAGCTCGTAACTTCCCGTCTCCAGATTGGCTCCATTTTTTACTTAGTTTTAATTATAATATTTGTCCTTAAAACTATGGATTGAGTTAGCATTAAGTACTTCCTCGCTTAGTGAATTTTGATATATCCCCTCATGAACTTAGCAAATGCTCTGACCCAATATCAGCGGCACTAAGTATTATATTTATAAAGTCGCTGGAGTCAGGGGAGATTCCTAGATGCTAGAAACAAGCGAACGTGATACCTATCTTCAAAAAGGGAAGGAGGGATACGGATCTAAACTATAGACCTGTTTCCTTGACCAGCAAAGTCTGCAATGTTATGGAGAAACTACTAAGGAGACATATCTCTCTTCGCTTGGAATCCTTCAACTTCTTGTCAGTGTGACAACATGGCTTCAGAGAAGGTAGATCAACAGTAACAAACTTATTACAATTTCATGAGGAGGTAAGCAGAATCTTACAGAAAAGAGAGGGCTGTGCAGATTGCATATTTCTGGAATCCAGAAAGCATGATTTGACACTCCCACAAGGGAGACTTGATAAGATGCTGCAAGCAATGGCAAGAATAGGTGGAAATGTCTTGAAATGAATAAAACCATACTTAGAAGGAAGGGAACAGAGGATTAGAGTAAGACACTTAGGTATTCCCTACCTATCATTAAATGCGAATAACTGAAATACATACATATACCATGGCTGCAATCCTCCTTGTAAGGGTGCGAACGAGTTAAAGCATAAGCATTTACTCGAAGCCAAATATACCTCGAATACTCCTATCAGCTCCTTAGGAATAAAGGGTTGCCACGATTCCCCCCAGCACCCTGTTTGGGTCAACCACAGGGTACGTGGACAAGTGTCTTCTGCCATGATGTGACAGCCGTAAGAACCACACCCTTACTTGCTTGACCCCTTAACTTGGCAATTGATGAATGACTAAAAACTAATGACGTCATAGTTCATATAAAGTAATCTACACCAAACTCTGCGGGAAATGGGAGAATAGCAGTCTAAAAAGGAATGCCTGAGGGAAATCTTTGGCAGTGCATGTAAAGAAGAAAAGTATTTTACCCTAGATATATATATATATATATATATATATATATATATATATATATATATATATATATATATATATATATATATATATATATATATATATATATATATATATATATATATATATATATATATATTATATATATATATATATATATATATATCTTCAAATTATCCCAGATTTATGGCAAATTACCCTAAATATTGACAGATGATATACTAAACATTAAAATTAGTTCTACTATGCTCAAAGTTAACATCGAACTACAAAAAAAGTCCTGAGATTACCCTGCAACAGGGTTTTGCCTTGGTAACTGGGTCTTATCATGTCATCAAGGCCGAGCACAAGTATGTGTAGTGTAGTTATTTAGATCATCCTTAAGGCAGGAGGCATATGCCAGCTAAGTAACCACCATATTTTTTGAGGGGGTAAATATGGGTAGTTATTCTATTTATTAGTTATTGAGTATGGTTTTGGTTTGTTGTAATATATTCGACTTTGAGTCACCGAGAGTTAGGCAGCATAATCTGTATTATTTTGATTAGATTAGCTATTTTGCTTGCTTGGTTAGTTTATTAGTTGCAGAAGCAATAGAAGATGAAATTGGATTTAATTGAGTCGCCTGTCACTCAATCAAATCCACCAATCTCTCTTCTATTTGCTAACTGTTCAAATCAAACTGGAAAACTATAATCTACTAAACACTGGGCATATATATATTAAGAAATACAAAAATCTCAAGACTTAAATGCATTCTAGTCATATTTTATACCAGCCCAATCAGGAATGCAGGCCGCATGCCTTCCTTGGCTTAGTCAACAACCATGATGCAAAAGCAAACTTATATCACTACCAAAAGCCCATATTGCTTGTTCACTCTCACCATTTTTAATTTACCTACCTTATAATCAGTGTTACACAAACCCATGGGCATTGGCCACAATTGGATACCACTTCTTATTCACTTCCCTTCTTATCAAATTAGTTAGCACCTCACTTCCCCCACCACTGCTATGATCAATCTACCTGTACATTTCTGTTACAATCTTCTTCTTTGTCTCTTTCTCATTATTTTCCCATATCACAATGTTACAATCCCAAAATATGTCCTACGAATTGGAGTGTCATTTCTAAATCAGTTTCTTTAATTTAACTATAATAAAATAAAGCAAATAATATAATTTTATTGAAGGCTTGGATCACACTTTCATTGTGACAGTAGTTATGTTAAGAGGCAGAAATATAAGCACACAAATGTTATATAAGCAAGCCATGTGTACAATATCAGGAGGATTCTATGGTTGATAAAATCAGATATTATAAGTATCAAATTATTTGAGACTGGCTACTAAGGTTAACACAATATCAGTCATACTACTGATGCTCCTCTTAGATGACTGCTTCTTATAAGTTATGAGAAAAATAGTGAAATGCGCACCTAGATGTTGCATAGTACTTACAAATAAGCTTCAAAAAATGAGCCACAACTAAATAATATCCACAAGAACACAAAACTGGCACACACAAATTACAAGACTACAAAGCATAATGAAGCAACCGTGTGAATGTTTCAACAATGACAGAAGTAGATCACTTAAGCTACTTAAAACTACTTTATAAAACATAGAAACTTAGCAAAAACTAACTTAGCCATGAAAGATGCTGAAAAGTTACCAAAAACACGATAAACTTTTGCATACCATCATCAACTTTGTTATAAGGAGTAACAACAAATAACAAACAACATTAACATGTAAGTGCTCTTTATTATGTAACCTAATATTAAATATTAAAAAATCATTCCTTTTCCATGTGTGAGTATAATAAAAGAGAAGGAATACATACAGAATATGATCAAAATATAAATATACCTTTTAATATCCATCTTTTCCACAAAGTCTTCTCACGTGCTCTAAACAATATAAAGTTGAAATATTTAATATTATATATGCAAGAGTACTTGAAATAACTTCTGATGACATACCCTACTGATCAAAACTAATAGGACTTGAAATAGTAAGATTCAGATGACAAACTATGCTGGTCAACAATATCCAGAACTATTAAAACTTTAAAAAATAGGGTTTTGATGACATACCCTGCTAGTCACGAGGGTGGCCAAAACCCATAAGTCTTGACAGAGAAGGACTCTAATAATAGACTTTGCTGGTGAGCAGAGTGGCAAGGACTATTAAGATCTAATGTAAAATGTTTTTCCGTCAAGAAAAATATATCTATGGTATTTGTAACAATTTCGTGTTGTAATTTACGCAGACAATCTCTAGCTAATCTAGGGCGATTCACAAGAGATCCAGAATAAAGAGTAAACTAATCTCAATAATTTAATCTAACCTAGCCTAGCCTCACATGTTCCAGCAGTATTCTATCAATCACTATTCAGTTATTATTTAAGACAAAAATAAAATTATGGTGGAGGTTTTTTCTTTGGTTTGATAAGATGATGATAATTTGGTAGTATCTTTGTTAAGAAATCCAGCTGCAATCCTTGAGCCTACGAAAACAAAGTAAAAAAAATGATCTTGAGTACATAGACTTGGACCTTTCCATTACAACTTAAGACTGTAAATTGCACATAGATGTGGGAACAAACTATAAGAATTTCAATTCAGGTTCTCAAAATAAGTAGAGACCCAATATTGAAAAGAGTAGAGGTTCACAAAGCTCTGAGAACTCTGATTAAACCCACTACAAAATACTGAGATATGTAGAGGGTCATCACGTATTTGGAATTCTGATTAAACACTACTCAATATTGAGAAAAGTAGGGGGTCATAAAGTTCTAAAGCTTTGATTAATTAATTAAGACGATAACTGGTCACATAATATACCGTATCCAAATACTGTAAACTACATACAGACATAGAGTACTCACAGCAGGTTTCTCAGACTGAGATCTTTGATGGAATTCATCTCCATAAATGACAGAATTTTCAGGAATAACTTGTGGACATGTGATGGAGCACAGAGACCCCACAACAACACCTCGTGTAAGTTCTACACCTGGCCCAACATGACCTACACAAAACAACAATATTTAGATGATAAATAATTACTAGATAGATGCAAATACAGCTAGAATTATATCCAAGTCTACTTTAATTTTTTCACTTGGAGAGCTTAATTTCTACTCATCATCGAAGGCATGAAATGGGGCTGCTGTAGCTCAGTGGTAAAGTGCGCTAGTCAGGAAGTGACAAGCCTGACTAACGAGGATTTGAAACAGCTACAGGATGCTAGGAAGGGAGTCCTGTCTTAATTCTCCGCTCAGACATGTCTATGTCTATCCTTGTTCGTATGGAGACTATTTGTGATACATGAAAAAAATGTACAGGTACATGAAAGTACCCTAAGACAGTACATTAATTATACTCCACTACTGATAAAGAGTGTAGACTTCGAAATTCTAGTGACATATCATACTTTATCTTTAATATACTATATACATAGTAGTAAATGTCTTTTGAGTATATCCGTTTACGTTATTCAGTCTTAAATTATGCTATTGTTGTAGTTGTTGTTTGATGTTTTATGCCTCACTATTATTCCCCATGCAATTGGTGGTGGACACAGACAGACTGGAGCTGAGGAACTAAGGCTGGATACCCTTTCTAATGCCCCATGGTGGGCGTGAACAGGTTTGTTACTTCCTAAATCGAGTGCTCTAACCACTACAGCATCACATAAATATTAAACAAATAGTAATAAGCAACTGCAAGTATGGTTTTACAAATGATAAAGTTTCATTGCTTATTATCTACAAAACAGAAATACAAAATCTACAAGTCAATACTGAAGACATTTGAAAATATTTATTGCAAATAGAAAAAAAATAGACTTCACCAGGGAGTCATTTTAGCTTATTATTAATTTCTCATGGAAGGGCTATGACTACAGTTAGCTTCTTATTACACGATGTGACTATAGTACCTTTTAGCTTTTCATTGAAAAGAAACTATTCTTGTATAAGTTAATTATTTGCTCCTCACTAAGAGTAACGAATTACAGTTAACTTTTTTCTTCTCCCATAACAGAAATGATCATATCTTACCTTTTGCTTCATACTAAAATAAACTAAATATATACAGTTGCTTACTAAAAAAAAGTCAATGTAGATTACTTTTTGCTTTAACTTAAAAGATCTACTTCTAAATTACTTTTATCTCAATATAATGCACAAATTATTGATTATCTTTAACTTCTCAATAAAACAAATTGATTGAAGATATACGTCCACCTATGCACTAATAAAGAAAAAAAATTACAGCTTATACCATTAACACCTCACTAAAGTGAACTGATTATAACTTCCTCTTACTTGATCATTGAAAAATAACTGATAACAGCTTCCTTTTGTAATTAAAAAGTTTAATTAAAGTTCACTTTTATCTCCTCATTAAAAAGAAATAATAATAATCTGATTTTGGCTAATCAATAAAACAAACTGATTATATCTTACTTTTAGCTTCTAAGACATTATTATCACCAACATTCGTTGCCTGACAATAGCTATCAACTTCGAAAACATTGTGGTTGCCAATCACCATAACTTGGACACCATCACCAGCTTCTTGTCCAGGTGGAAGCCTGCAAAATTTTTTCTAATACTAAAAATAATAATAATAAAATTACACTGCAGAAGCTCGCATGGTGGCCAGAATTGCAATAAAGGGTATCACCTTATCCTGTCTGAACTCTTCCATCAATAATATGGCGAGATATTCTAGGCGGGAAGAAACGCCCCTCATAAACTGCCATCTCCTTTACAGCTAACTCCTATATTACTTAAGATTTTCATATGCAAGATTATGCAGGTGGTAAATTATGTCTCAAGGCCTTTCTTAGAATCCTTGAAGAGGAGTAATTGAGGTATATTAGTGTCTGGTGAATATAAGTGCTTAGACTCAGCCACCCAACCCTACAAGGGGGATGGTGGTCTTTGTATATATATGTTTGTGGAATTCTGCAGTCACCAAAGAAAACTGATAAATTTTTGCCCTATTAGCAAGCATATATTATGAACAAAGCAGATAAAGTTATTAAGCAACCATTCAAAGTATAGAAAACTCTCCCTGTCTTTAAGAGAAGTATATGAAAAATTTCAAATTTGTTATATATATATATATATATATATATATATATATATATATATATATATATATATATATATATATATATATATATATATATATATATATATATATATATATATATATATATATATATATATATATATTTCTTATGAATGTGAGACTGGGACAGGCAAGACAATTGCCCTGATCAATAAAGTCCCGGGCACGAAGAAAACATTATGACGAAGAAAAAGTAAAAGGTTAAGGATAAGGCAGAGATGAGGTAATGATATACAATAGGAAAAAGACAAGCTGATAGAATAGTTAAAGTACTGAGGACCTAAAGATATGGCAGGATTAGGCCCTATGATGACGATAGATCCGTATTTGGAAGGAAAAGAGGTCAAAAGAATTAGGTAAGACAGCAGGAGGAGGAGAGTTCCAGAGTCTGGAGGTAAAGATGAAGAAACAGTAAATACACCAACCAATCCACGGGCTACAAATCTCCGCACACTGCCTGTGAGATGAGGCTATTTGGTGAGTGTTACGTGGCCTCTGCAGGGCAGGGGAGGGATGCAATTCGTCAACACATCAGAGCAGCGATGGAATTAGTAGCAATAGAAAAGAAAGATACCTTACGACGAAGAGTAAGAGAATCCAGATTAAAAGTAAGAGAAGGGTCATTAATGAGTCTGACTGCCTTAGATGCAACCTTATCAAGGAGGAAAGTATAAGAAGAAAAGAGGACGGAGACTGAAGAAGATTGTTGATGAAGAGAAGGAACAGAGTAGATGAAAGAACAGAGCCCTGATGAACACCACTGGAAACAGGGAATGGGCTATATGTTACGCCATCAATAACCACAGATATAAAACTGTTAGAAAGAAAACTGGAAATCAGATAACAGAGAGAAGGGGTAAAGCCATAAGCAGGGACTTTGGTTAACAGAGCCTTGTTCCAGACTCTGTTAAAAGCCTTAGAGATATTAGGATTCCACACTAACTCAATGCAACCAATTTCCATCAAGTACTTTACAATAAGTTACATAATTACCGTACATTCTACCGTCAGCTGTATGTTACACTAATGCCATACAGTATGTCGGTGTTTAATAAGTAAAAAAAAATATATGCTGACCTCAAAACACAATACTTAAATAAATTACTGCATTCTCTTTCCATACGGTATATAAAGAACAGTATTACATTGCTATAATCCTTTTTGAAGTCTGAAAATGAATATTAATGTAATGATTCAAGGAAATTTTGACACTTTACTTAAAATACTAAAAACAAAGCCTGGATTATGAATTAAATACCCATATATAGCACTAATATGACACAGACTTTAGCTCTTATTCTAATAAAACTGAATAAGCAGTAGCATTAGCCACAATCCCTCTTATAAGGGATGTAGTTGAGTCAAAGGAAAAACTTGGCTTTTGTGGGAGGAAAATACAATGGGGGGGTTACCCGTTCCCTCACTTTGCCCCATTTAGACGATTTTTATGCCATAATTACAAAAAAAAAAAAAAAAACACGGACTAAAGAACAAAATAGTAACTATGTAAAAAAATTAAATTAAATTACTGGTATATAGTAACATATTCTGTGTTAATTATAATGAAACAATAATTCATAACTATACATGGAAACAACATAAGGTTACCTTATGAAAGGGACATTATTACTCTACATTACAGCAGGGTGGCACAACGAGGTTGGTTGTGGACGACTGGTTTTATGTCACTGGAGGTAGCTAATGATATAATGTGCACAGGATATATGATTAAAAAAATTAAAATAAAGAAAATCATTACCTATTTATAATTTGAGCTTGTTCCTCAATAAGATTTGCTTCCCCAATTATGATGGGACCAGCCTCGGCAATGATACGCGCCTTGGGATGAATGACAGTTCGCGTGCCTATCGTAATATCTCCAACATAATCTGCCTCAAAACAAACAACAGCACCGGGCATAACTTTGACACTGAAAGTAAAGAAATATAATGTCATTACTTCGGAATATATACTGTACTTAGGACTGACTGACCTACAATTTCTTCTGCTCACATCTTATGAACTATATTTAAGGTGGAATAGCACTGTCTCTGTAATGGCATTATCACCACTTAACTCATACCTGAATACTTTGTGTATCAAAAAGTAGTTTAATGTTTCATGTTTCAATATGATCCATACATGCAAGGCCAGAAAAATAACTAGTCCTCTTTATAATGTGTATGAGTAATTGATTCCAATTATAATTTTCATTGTATATACAGCATATCTTAGAATTAAATTTCAAAATTTCTGGAAAAACACTAAAAACAGTAGAAAAATTCATCCGTATTACCTATTGACATTTTCACTCAACTATATCCTACTATATTACATGAAATACCAAAACAAGGTCTTTTTTCAGCATATATTACAAACTGGAAATATTCCGAAGCAGCTGGTTGGAGGGATGAGTTTGTCTCCTTATCAAATAATGACACCTATATAATTATGTAAGAATAATTATTATTTTAACAAATTATCATCAATAAAAGATCCTATTCATTTATTTAAAACCTGAAAGAATTTCAGGGCAATATAGTGTTAAATTTTGGTAAGGACCACAATTTAAGCAAAAAATTAAAATACTTTTGCTTTTATAATTATTAACATATTAGGTTAGTTCGCTCAAGTTAAGGCCAAAGGCTGATGATCGATATGACGGTTTTTAATTTGCTCTGAATATTTTTGCAAATTTTTGGGATATCTAAAAAAGCATTTACCTTCATTTTCATCTTTGCTGTCAAATAAACAAACTTTATTTCCATTTCAATACAATGGGTATTCGTCAGCCAGGGCAAGCCCCAACCCCCCACTGTGGTGTCCAACCACAGCAGTTCCTGCCAGTAAACAGCTTAAACTCTCGGTCTTGGACGGGAACCGATCTTTCGACCTCGTGAATGCGAAGCCAGCGCGTTACCACTGTACTAGCCAGCAATCTGAACTCTACTTCTGGCGCAAAAAACATTGATTATGTTCCCCTAACGGGGGTCCGGGGGGCGTAGCACCCCATTCAGAAAAAATATAACCCTAAAGGGGTCCGGGGACGAAGCCCCATGTTAAGCCAGATGCATTTCCCAAGAAAAAGAGTTCAGATTCTTTTATTTTATAACGAAAACCATCAGAAAAATGCGATTTTATTATTGTAAGAGAATAAACCCCTCTTCTAAAAATTTACCAGCATCTTAAGCAATAACCTAAACCGTGTCCCCACCCCAGCCAGGAATAACTGAAATTCTTTAGACTTTGGCGAATATTCACACTCACTTTTCACACCCCAGGAAGTGAAATGAAAATACAAAAATATTAATTAACTAAGACAATTGAAAAAATAATTTCAATTATCAACTCATATCTCAGGTGGAGATTAAGAAGCCTGGTTAATTTTACCTAATACCGAAATAAATATCATGAGATTGCGTTCTAACTGGCTCTAAAAGTAAACATATACCCCGATTCATATTGTTTGTCCTTTTCACATAGCTAGGTAAGGTTAATAGGCTAATCTTTTAATGATTAACCCAAACTAATTTTTGAAAGAGCTTGGGTTAATCTTTTAATGGTTAACCCAAACTAATCTTTAGGAGAGTTTGTGCAGCACGGAGAAGTTTCGATACTGACAAATATACGTGAGGGGTCGATCCTCACTGAAATATGGGAGGGGACGAGAAGTGAGAAAAAAATAATGACGATTAGCAAGTGGTAAGATCATATGCGACAAAATATGATTTTATTTAATAACAAAAATATAGATTTTTCACTTAAATGGCCTATTAAAACACTACATAAAACCACTGAACATTAAATAAGGAAAATTTACTTGCAAACTGCAGGGTCCAGTTGTTTCGTTGATGTCATGTTGAAGCTTAGCTAGAATACGTCATATTATATCCGGGTTAAGGGAGATTATTTTTCACGCTTAACGATAAGAGTATTAATTACACTTTTAGTTCAGGTAATAACACTACATAAAAAAGATATATGCTGAAATAATATAATTAATGTCTATATTACTGACTATAATATAATGTGAAATACTGGCGCTATAATATAATACGGATTTAAATACAAAAACATTGTTTCCGGGAAGCGTTCACTTTAATAATAATAATAATAATAATAATAATAATAATAATAATAATAATAATAATAATAATAATAATAATAATAATAATAATAATAATAATAATAATAATAATATTTTTAACCTTAAGCCATTTATGGGGCTAGTAAATACTACGTTTTTACAATAATAACAACAACAACATTTTTCGCTCTCTTTACTTGTAATTTTGCCAAGGTTTATACTTCACCTTAACCTATCACGGTAATCATCTCTCCCCTCTTCTGCAAAAATAAATTCGTTACTGAGCCATTTCTCTTTGGTACTTGTTGTTCCTATTCTGGTAAAAAAAATGAAAAGAAAAGAAAAAATGCTTCCGTACAAGAGTTATTGATAAAAATATTTCGCTGGTTGATGCCTATAAAGTGAGATCATAAGCCTCTGGTAACTTCCTTTGAGATAAATCTTCCTCATTTGCTTTGGTCTTCCTTATCTCAGTCAGAAAACAAAATAACTTTGTTATAGAAAGTGAGTTCAAGGATTTTTTTTTTTGCTCACACAAGTACTGGTTCAGAGAGCATTATATCTGTCGCATATAACCAACCCACAAAGGGATCTACAAAGATAAGAGGTTTATGAAGAGACATATAGGTACTATCGAGGTTATAAACTCAATTGTCAACAGCGCACGGGAGAGAGTGTGGGATTTTAATTATGGGAGATTTTAATCATAGAGAGATAGGTTGGACTAATCTTAACCAGCACAGTGGGGAGGACTCACTGGGGCAAGATTCATAGATTGTGTACAAGGAAATTTCCTACATAAATATGTACTGGAGCTAACGAGGGCCAGGGATGGTAATGGGCCATCATTGTTTGATCTAATATTCACAGATAATGTGTTGGATATTAACATAATTGAGAATGAGTCACCAATTGGAAAAAGTCACCAGTGTGTGATTACCTAATTGTGTTTACCGGAAAGAGCTCAAAGCTCGTATCTTCCCGTCTCCTCATCGGTTCCATTTTATACTTAGTGATACTTATCATACCTGTCCTTAAAACTATGGATTGAGATAGCATTAACTACCTCCTCGCTTAGCGAATTCCAATTATCAACTACTCTTACACTGAAAAAGTATTTCCTTACATCCTGCAAACAAGTTTTCTTACGAAGCTTCAAACTATGACCTCTAGTTCTAGAGCCAGCCATATCAAAATATCGATCCCTATCCACTCTATCATAACCATGAAGGAATTTAAAGACTGTCACCATATCCCCCCTCACTCTTCTAGCTTCGAGTGATGGTAAGTCTAATTCCCTCAGCCTCTCATCATAACTGAGATTGCGTATTTCTGGCACCAGTTTCGTGGCATGTCTTTGTGATATTGATGGAGTGTATTATCGAAGACGTTCTGCCTGAAAATAGGGACACTAAGAGAGAAACGAGGAGGAACTATCCGAAAGGAGATTACAACAAAATTAAGTATCTATTTACAATGTTACTTACTGCGTACCATCCACCAAATTAGGAGGTATTCATGGCAGGGAGAAATGGTTCAGTAATGAGTGTAAGAGAGCTAAGGAGTGGAGAGACAAATGTTGTCATAGGCATAGGAGGAGAAAAATTACACATGGCTGGCAGACTTACAAACGAGCAAGATATGATTACCTAAGTAAAAGAAGAAAGGCAGAGAGAGATTATGAAAGGGATATTACCAGGAAGGCCAAAGAAAATCCCAAAATTTTCCACAGCTTTATCAGAGGAACATTAAAGGTAAAAGAACAAACTTTAAGTTAAAGAGGGCTGATGGAAGCATCATTGAGGCAGACAAAGAGATCTGTGAAGAACTGAACAAGGAATTTCAGTCAGTATTTACAGTAGAGAGTACGTCACCCCCTCAGACTGCAGAACTTCAAGAGACGGAGAATGAGAGATATTCAGGAGTAAGAATATGTAGTACCCTTTTGAATCCGCACTTGAAAAAGCATATTATTAAGCTGGAAAAAGTTTAAAGACATGATGCGAAACTAGTGTCAGGAACACGCATTCTTAGTTATGAGGAGAGGCTGAGGGAATTAGACTTACTATCACTCGGAGTTAGAAGAATAAGGGGGATTTGATGACGCTTTTTAAATTTCTTAATGGTTTTGATAGAACGGATAGAACGATATGTTGATATGACTGGCTCTAGAACTAGAGGTCATAGTTTGAAGCTTCGTAAGAAACCTTTGCAGGATGTAAGGATTCGCTGAGCGAGGAGGTAGTTAATGCTAACACAGTTCATAACTTGAAGAAAGAGTATAAGTATCATTGAATATAAAAATGAAACCGACCAGGAGACGGGGAGTTACGAGCATAGGGCTCTTTCCCGTAAGCACAACTAGGTAATTGCAAATTAGGTAATTATACAGCTGTCACTCACTTTTTCCAAATGGTGGTTCTTCTCAATTATCTTGATATCCAAAACATTATTTATGTATAGTAGATTAAGTACTAATGGTTCATTTCCTCTAAAGGACTTTGATTATATCTAGCACATGGTAATGCAAAATATTTCCAATTTTCCCTTGGCAACATGATTTCCTATGATTAAAATAAATACCTACACAACATCTTGCATCATATTCGATATTGAGATTTGTATTTATAACTTCCATTGCACGATATCGTTTGTCTCAAATACATAAGGTCTTTGTTGATTCCTTCGAGTGTTTTATACACTAGAACAATATTTCTCTAAATGCTTTACTTCTAGGAGCCCTTGTAGAATACCTAATACTCTCGGGGGCACTTTCAGTTCTAATAAGGAGAGATTAGACAAGGTATTTGAAAACAGGAAAATAATAAAAAAAAGTCATTGGATATACTGAATATATTTCTTACAAGGATAATTTATAAAGACAAAATTGTTGATATATGAAATGGTTTATATCTCCATAATTTAGTTCTTAAACGTTTTTCATTGTACATAAACAAGTGTCAATTGAAAAATAGCCTTTGGCCACAATGAACAAAGATTACGTAGAAATCTTTGAACAAGCAAATTGTCTCCCTTTCTCTTTTTCCATATAAACATATGCTGTTATATATATATATATATATATATATATATATATATATATATATATATATATATATATATATATATATATATATATATATATATATATATATATAATACCTTGTTTGTTCCGGTTTTGCGTCACGGACCCCCTTTTCAATCAAGGGCTAGGACGGTTGCCTTCCTGCGAAGGACTTGTTTTGGCAAATGTAATCGTTACCCTGAGTGCATGCCTTTGCTAACCTCAGACCGTGACGGGGCGCGAACCCTCGACCTGACGCCTCAGAGTCGAGGACGGTACCGTTTGGGCAGCGGTGACTACATATATGTAATACCTATATATACATATATTTGTGTATATGTATACAGTAGATATACAAATTAAGTGAGTAATTTGATCATAAAGATTAATGCTGACTTATGAAATTGTTTAAGTCTCCATAATTTATATAAATGTTTTTCATATCAAATAAAAAAGTGTTAATGTAATGTATACTTTCACCACAGAATAAAAATTCCAAAATTACCTGCAGTAAGAAATAACTCTGGGATTTTCCACAGTGGACCTTTAAAAAAAATGTTTTTTGTTAGCACATTGTATATGAAAAATGAGGAAGGGAAAAGGGAAACGATTATCTATTTCCTCTTTTTTTATCATTGCGACACCAGGACAGGCCAAAAATAAAATTAAAATAAATTTACCATCATCGAGAAAATATAAAGAGAAATGGAGATGGGAAGTATTGTGACTTGTCAGATGTGATAACGATTAACGAATTTAACATCCAGTTTAATGTGCTAAATGACGAAGGCTTGAATCAAACATGGAAGCACGTGCTTGACGTCTCGAGCTTTTTGAAATATAGATTTTTCTTTTACAAGAACAATTCTTTAACTGCTCTTCAGTTAACTTCGGTGCGCCAAGGAGCACCGTTTGAGGAACCCTTTAGTAGAGCTTTTATGATGCATCTTTGGAGCCAAGTATATGTGAGCCACAGTATACTTGAAATCACTTCCTAGGGCAATATTATTTTTGTTTACACTGTGAAACTTTTTCACTTCGGTATCTTTTCTCCATTTCTCTCAATTATCTCCTTTTTCGTTATTTGGTAAACTCGAGAAAAAAAAGTTTAACATTTCACAAGTCCTCATTTGTCTCTATAAGTGCTACTCTATCTGCCATGGTCTCGTGTACTCTTTCCTTTAATGCTACCGTCTTATCAGATACTTTAACAGCATATATATAATCTTAATGAGGTTATGGTTCTTGATTTTCTTTTCTTTTTATTATCAATGCTTTAGTAAATCCATGTGCAAATTTGTTATTCACATCCTCGCTTCAACCTTTATGCTGACTACAACTAGTTTTAAAGTATTTTTTCCTGCTCTTCATCTGTTCTGTCAGGTGGACTGGAAACTCTCCTGTATTATTGAGATTTTATTTTTAGTATTTTCAGCTTCAATAGCATTTCTCATATGAATATTTGACATAAAATGTTCCTGCACTTAAGCTTGACTTTCATTCAATTATCTTCCAACTCGGAAAATGTTAGGAATGATGTTTGGACTATACAATACCATTATTTGGTCTCCGCTGCCATGTTGACCCATGAGATTTGCATAGGCCTGACATTACTGCAGATTTGTCTTTATCAAGTGCCTGTTAGATCAAACCTTTGTAATTATTTCTAGAACTGTCTTCCTGTAATCAAGTGTACTTAAATTTCCCTTTATAACTGTCTCCTATCGGCTATGCATTTGCATTAACATAATTGTGCTCATGGGAAAGAGCCGTATGCTCGTAATTTCCCGTCTTCTGGTGTGTGTCTACGCGAGCACGTGTATGCGTGTGCATACCAGTAAGGGTAGAAAGGAAAATAGTGAGTCATAGCATAGGTACCTCTGAATATGAGTAGAAAAGTCATTCCCGTAAGCGCCAAGGTACTCTGTCGTTTTGATTGTTAACAAGAGTTTTAGTGATGCAAAGGGAAATATTATATAAAAACATGAAAGTAAGAAGTATCTGGGCTTTCAACCGTAAACTTTTATTTGTTATATAAAGATATGTTCTTGTAGCCAGAGCTAGATATCATGAACTAACACTATTTTGATTCAGCCCTCTTTATCTAATGGTGCACTTAGTAATCATTCTCACTAGCATGGGAACACTGCATAGGAAGCATCGGTACCATTTCTTTTTGTAGCTACAAGTGATCCTGACAAAGAAAAGCTGTACGGAATAATGTAAGAGAAATAGAAACCTCCTGGGGAAAGTCAGGAACTATATGCCACTGCATTACCAAATCTGTTTCAATAAAAAGTTATAAAGTGAATTGAGATGGCCAGTGACAGCTTCAGTGGAAAGAGCCAGAAGTGGTGAAATGTTACAGAAGTCAGCTCGTAATATCAGGTTTCGAAAGTGGATTTCAATACTGCTGCTGCTGAACAGGATGTAACTTGATGTAAAAACAACAACAACAACAACAACAACAAAATATAGAGCTAAAAGATCTGAGAGGGTCATGAGTTCCATACCCGAGGTAGTCCACAAAACATATCCTTGCTTGCCACAACTTTTTCAAGCAAAAGAGAAAGGTATCCTTCACATGGTAGGAGGCCCCTGGCAACTCGGCAGGCTTACTGAGTACACAATTAGAAGTACTGTGTAAGAGGTAGAACGGTATCTTATTAATTTAAATTGTTGATAAAGGATATACAGATAGTCCTGGACAGTGTTTCTCTCTCTCTCTCTCTCTCTCTCTCTCTCTCTCTCTCTCTCTCTCTCTCTCTCTCTCTCTCTCTCTCTCTCTCTCTGTATATTTTATATATATATATATATATATATATATATATATATATATATATATATATATATATACATACATATATATATATATATATATTTATGAGTGTGACACCGGGACAGGCAAGAAAATTGCCATCATCAATAAAGGCCCGAGCACGAAAAAAACATAAGTAAAAGGTTAAGGACAAGGCAGAGATGAAGTAATGATACACAATAGGAAAAGGGCCGACTAAAAGATTTGTGGAAGTACTGAGGACCTTGAGATATGGCAGGATTAGGCCCTGAGATGATGATAGATCTGCTTTTTTGAAGGAAAATAGGTTATATGAATAAGGAAGGACAGGAGGAAGAGAGTTCCAGAGTCTAAGGGTAGATGGAAAGAAGCAGCCGCTTCACCAACCAATTCGTGAGCTACAAATCTCCACACAATTCATGCAGAGTCATTTCCTGTGGAGGAGCTGGTTTTGGGTACTGCATAA
>JAXCGZ010017163.1:77500-85000 GCA_037179515.1 Halocaridina rubra | reverse complement strand
TGTTGACTGATACAGTATAGTCAGAGGGTGTCTGGCTTGGAGTGAGGCCATCCGTGGGAACAACAACAACATCGATGTGGTCTACACCAGGATGAACAGACATGATTGTCCCAGTAACATTAACTCTGCTGTTGACAGATACGCTGATCTGGAACAAATTGTATTACAAATTAATATACATTTAACTATATTTTCATAATTTGATATTAAACTTGATTAAGACTTTCTCTACAGTAACTTTTCTGTCCGTTCAAAACTAAGGCCCGATTTCTTAAACAGTGTAAACCTAGGATACCATATTGTTAATTAGCTAGACACATACAAATGGATTTCATAAACGCATCTGACGCGGTTCTGTGTATGGCCAGGATCCCGTACGGGATCCTGGCCATACACATAACCGCGTCAAATGCGTTTATGAAATCCATTTGTGTGTGTCTAGCTAACTAACAATATGGTATACGAGGTTTACACTGTTTAAGAAATCGGGCCTAAGTCATCGTGTAAAAGTTTCATCAACTGATTTGAATGTAAAATATTAATTTCCTTGACAGTTATTACGTTTTAGGTAAATATTTTCTTCATATAATAATTACAGTAATTATAATTTTTTTCAGCGAAATTTTCTATTTATTCAATAACTCAAAAATGTGTTTGTGTTATACTGTTTTCTTCGTTTGATATTTAATTCGATTAAGAACTCTGTAATAGACTATTCTCGAATCGTCATTTCTTTTTAACATATATCATAATCCGACAATTCAGCTAAGAATATCTCGCTGTTGCTCTTTACTGACTTAAAGTATCAAGTCTTGCCATATGTATTCTCCACTTGTAAATTAAAACAACTAACAAATTCTCAGTGTGATTTTTCCCTTTTACTCGAAAACTCAAGTGTATGAAGAAGAGTTTCTTATTATGATGAGCAAACTGATCAAGAATTCCTCAGAGTATATTTTTTTTCCTGAGTACTATAATGTATGGTCATATTGCTATGAGGTCATCTTTCCTTACCATATTATTGTTGCTGAGGGTAATGGTGATGTAGTTCCAGCTATTAGCCGTAAGGGCATTTGAGTCCTTAGCTCCTCCATGGCTGATTGTTTCACAAGTTGTCCTACCAGATTTACAGTACAGGATATTCAACATGGTACCATCAATGGTTGCCTGTAATTGCGAAGAAATAGACTACATCTCCACTATGACAATTATTGAAAAATAATCTATTCTGATGTGTATGTGCATACACATACAGAGCTAAGCATCCTCTACCTTTAGAATTTCGTTCTCTCTTTGTTTCCAATTCTGCAGTTTATTCTTTCTTATTCAAGGGAAGGAGGCCAAGAATACTGCTTTCCATTTCCCATGCGTGTCGTAAAAGTCAATTGAATGGGGCATAGTGAGTAGACTGAGAATTTCAAGGCCCCTTCGTATCTTACTCCCATGAAAAGTCAAGGCCTGTTGCTCTGACTCAGATACATACTCTTACATTTGTTAAAGAGAATCTAAGGCTATTTCTGTGGCTTTATGGGTTAATGCCCAAGGACCTAAGGTCATGCATATCTGTTCCGTGGAGAAAAAAAAATTGATTGAACTTAATCATAATGTGGACGAGACAGTAGTGGCATCTGTCGTCTCCAAGCCTCCTACCAATTCAGGATGGATATGAGTCCCGAGGTGAAAATTTTTAATTTGAATGGAACTAAGTCACCTTGAGTCAAGACACGACAGTAGGCAAGCATATGCCTGTCCTGAAGTTTTACGTCCAAATAAAAAAGTATACCCTAAGTGATGGTGTGCTTTTATAGTAATTTTAAAAGAAAAATTTGCTGTTATCTTCCATAATTGCAATTGGCGCTGTGTCAAGTCTAGTGTCACCTAAATGGAATAAAAAGACACACATACTTCAGTGTAGGGTTTCTTTAGGCCATTAGTTTCTTCCGAGAATGGATTTTGTATTTAATAATTTCAAATCTTGAAAGTAAACACAATGAGATAAATCTTTAATTACATGCAAATAATCAAGTGTTTGTCTTGTTTCTCATAAAAGGAATGAATCGTGATAGATAGTGTGAGCAGGAAATTGATGTACATACCTTGTATAAGTCATCATGCAGAAGGAAGTGCATACACAACATGGGTTTGCTTGGGAAGACGGCCACAGACAAAGTATTCTCCAATCTTATAGAGAGCTCAGGCAGTCCTTGTTGAACTTCGTACAAATAACAGTGTGGGAAAGCTGAAAGAAAAAGAATGTAATAAAAATCCTCAAAAAAAAAGTTTATAAACAAAGTTAATGATACACAATCAGATTGCAGAGATAGGAGCTCGTGGATTGGTAATAGAGAACAAAATCTTTTCAGCCATAGAGTTATGCAAAGCGTTGATGGAATTAGGTGTCCATAAAGCTACAGGTCCTGAAGTTGTATCACCTTATGTACTTAAGAAATGCGCTAAAGCAATATCGGCGGCAATATGCATCATATTTGAAAAGTTGCTGGAATATGGGGAGATTTCAAGATGCTGGAAACAAGCGAACGTGGTATCTATCTTCACAGGGGAGGAGGGGGGATACAACTCTAAACTCTAGGCCTGTTTCCTTGACCAGCATAGTTTGCAAAGATATGGAGAAACTACTAACAAAACACATCTCTCATCACTTGGAATCCTTCAACATTTTGTTAGTGAGACAATATGGCTTCAGAGAAGGCAGATCAACAGTAACAGACTTATTAGAATACTATGATGAGGTAAGCTGGATCTTACAGGAAAGAGAGGGCTGGAATGATTGCATATTTCTAAATTTCCAGAAGACATTTGATATGGTCTCACACGGGAGTCTTATTAAGAAGCTGCAAGTAATGGCAAGAATAGGAGGAAATGTCTTAGAATAGATAAAAAAAATTACTTAAAAGGAAGGGAAAACAGGATTAGAGTAAGACAATCAGTGTCTGATTGGAGAAGGATTAGTAGTGGTGTTCCACAGGGTTCAGCTTTATGACCACTTTTGTTTCATGTATACGTAAATGACCTACCAGAGTCTGTAAATTCATTCTTGAATATGTATGCAGATGATGCAAAGATTGTGAAGAAAGTAATAGACCAATGGAAGAGAAAAGTGTCTAATGAAATTCAATACTTCAAAATATAAGGTAATAAGATTGGGCACAAGTGCGAAAAGACCCAAGCTTGGATGATCGATAGCAGGAGCATAACTTTAAGAGAAGGAGAATGAGAGAGATCTAGAAGTAAACTTACTGGCATATAAATGGCATAGTAAGGGCAACCTATGATTTCTTAGAAAATGTAATGTTAGCATTCAGACACATGGACAAGCAAATCTTCAGAAATATTTACATAACTTATGTGAGGCTAAACTTGAATATGCAGCCCTCTTTTGGAATCCACTTGAAAAAGCACGTAGTTAAGCTGGAAAAAGCTTAAAGACATGACACGAAACTGGTGCCAGAAATACGCAATCTCAGTTATGAGGAAAGGCTGAGGGAATTAGACTTACCATCACTCGAAGCTAGTAGAATGAGGGGGATATGGTGACGGTTTTTAAATTCCTTCATGGTTATGACAGAGTGGATAAGGATAGATATTTTGATATGACTGGCACTAGAACTAGAGATTATAGTTCGAAGCTTCTTAAGAAAACTTCTTTCCAGGATGTAAGGAAGTAGTTTTTTTTAGTGTAAGAGAAGTTGAAGATTGGACTTTGTTAAACGAGAAGGTAGTCAATGCTAACTCAACCCATACTTTTAAGTACAAGTATGATAAGTTTCACTGAGCACAAAAATGGAACTAACCAGGAGACTGGGAGTGATGAGTACAGGGCTCTTTCCCGTGAGAACAAATAGGTAATTATATATATATATATATATATATATATATATATATATATATATATATATATATATATATATATATATATATATATATATATTTAATGTCAGTATGTAAAAATTATTTATACCTTATAGAGGAAAAGACAGAATTCCTCCGTCGCACTATGTGCCTTGAAAAATTAATAAAAGCGAACACTCTGGAAGCGAGGAAGAAAGGTACCATCGCATTCCCTGTGAATCTTAATTGATTATAATGGAAAGACGAGTAAAGGGCTGCACATCTGACAAGTCACAACACTCCACCTTTGTTTTTCTTTATTTTATGTTTTCTTCGTGCCCAGGTCCGATGAAACAACTTTTTTTTTTTTTTTTTTGCCCGTCCTGGTGTCACAATCATTAAAAAATTCCATTCTCATTCTTTTTCTCTCTCTTTTGCTAAAGAACAGTTGATACAAAGAATGACGCTTTGGATGGTATATGATGAAGTCCAACAATCTACGCTTTTAAATCAGTTGTGACTACCTAGCTGGCTTTAAAGGTCTCTACTGAAAGGCATAGGCGAAGGCAGATGTTCGAATATACCTACTATATAGCCGGGCCCAAGCACCCCTTCTAGTCAGTTGGACCCAGTGATCCAGCATGATAAAAGGTCATATTCGAAAAAAACAAACATAATCTTGTACTGTGCATACTATACATAGCCACAGTTTACAAACTGAATTTGTGTGTGTGAACAGATACTTACGTGCTGGAGATGGTGCCACAGTCTGGTCATGAATAGGAGTAATTTCCTCAACGACAGGATAGACAGTCTCTGGGAAAAATAATAAAAGGAATGCTAATGCTCTCATTATTTCATAATTATATATTCATAACTTTAACAACCGTGAAAAGACTTGCTGAATATCACGGTTAGTTTTAGGAAAACTCAGTTAATCATAAGGTTCCTAGAAAGTACTTATCAAATTTATTGCTAATTCATTGTGCAGCAAAAAATAAATACAATAAATAAATAAATACAATAAATAAATGAATGACTAGATAAATAAATAAATAAACAAATAAATAAAGAAGTTAATTTTATATATTTTAAAGTTAACATCAAAGTTACTGTTAACAAAAGGAAAAAATGTTGAACTTGAAAGAGTTTCGTACATAATTCTAGAACATTATCCATTATCAACTTGGTTAGATGTTATTTTCTAATATACAGTTACCGAGGAATACTCTGTACGGATGAAAATATTGATTATAACAAACCCACCTACGTCAGTTGTTAAAAAAAAAATAGCATTACTACTTGAATCATTCTAGTTAAAAAAAAGAAAACCCTCGAGCTATTAGGATTCAAGGCATAAAAAATACTGTAAATATGCTTTACCATTGCACTGTACATTAACATCAACGCCGTAGGTGGGAGGGAAGTTGACAGACGAACTTTGTTCAGTATCGGAATTCCCAAGAATCTCGAGTTGCATGGGTGAATGTGGGGAGTAGTCCCTGCCTCTTCCAGTAACGGAAGTGCGTGCCACGGCAGACAGCTTGCTGTTCACCGATACCGATATCTGCGAAATTGAGGACAGTATGAAGACTGCGCTATATTCTAATAAAATAGAAATACCTCCGTAAACGACAGTTAACTGTTTCTGAATAGGAATGAAATCGGGTGATAAATCACAGACAATCCATCATCCAGGTTCGACCCTGGATGTATACTTTTACTGTCTCAAGTTATTACCGATTAAGTTGGGCAATTAACTGGTGACAGTGTTTTCCTATAGGTCTATCTAATTATTCAGCCATTGCCTAGAGATCACAGGCCCTTGTGATTGGAAGGGGGGCTTGGTTCCTGCTCTATGGTAGAAATATAGTCGGGTTCCGTACTATCACTGTTCCTTGCCTCTGCTTTTTATCAGCGACCTTTAACCTGTCCAAAGGTGTTTAGTTATTGTGTGTATGCATTTTTTTTCCTTTCTCTATATTAGTCAAACTGCATCACTGCTTTATAAGTGCGTTTATGTATGTTTGGTTGTATGTGTGTGCTTGTGTGTGTGTGTTTTAAAATGTAAAATTATAGGTCTCCTCTAGCGCATGATCTTATGTTGGAATTTGATGGATCCATAACAAACCATTTACAGTTACGTGTTCATCTTATCTGCTAAATATTTAGTGGGTAGGAGATTACAAACACCACTACTGTCCCTTCTCTAAATAACAAAACCAAGTAACAGGGAATGTGCAAATATTATAAGAAGAATCATAATAAAAGTTTGCTCAGATTTTACTTTCATGATGAAGAATAATTTTTTTTTTGTTATTTCCTATTTTAGAACTATTTAGATTCCAAAATATAGAAAAAAGGTAAATTAAAAGATAACTACTTGAAACACATAACAAAGATAAAAATATGAACGAATATATAAAAAATATATAAATTAATAGATGAATACAGTAAATAAATCGAGGATCGTCGTAGGTTGGTGGTAGAATACTCTAATCGGGAAATGACAGACCCGCGTTTGACGCCACGGTGGAGCTATAGGAATGGTATCCAGCCGTAATTCCTTAGCTTCAAGCCTTTGTCCACCCACAAATGGGGACTAATAATAGCACATAAAACGCAAAAAATGAAATATATGAATTAACATATACATATGAATACACATATATTAAATAAATTAATGAAAATATAAACAAAAAGATAAAAAAATGATAAAATATAATAAATAATTTGAGAAAGTTTAATTATTAAAGAAAGCCTCAAAATGATATATAAAGAAAAGAGTATCCAAGAGAGGCTTACTGATTAATATTTACCTGTCCATTGAAAGCATTGACAGTAACCATGTTAAACAAGTTCTGTTGAATGAGACCTGATGATTTGACAGGTGTTTCAGCAATAGTTTCGCACTGTTGAGAGAACTCGGAATTGCAGTGGGTAATTTTAATGGCTGTACCATCGATGATTGCCTGGCAATGAGGAAATTAATTAGTTGTGGTTTAATAACAACAACAGCGACAGTAACAACAATTACAACAACAACATCAACATCAACAATACTACTACTGCTACTATTACTATTAATATTACTACTAATCTTCCTCTACTACTTATATTATTACTAATATTATTAATAATGATAATACTAATAATGCGTATATTTGAGCACTGTCCGGAGCAATAACTTTTGCTTATTTAATTATTCTGATATATATATATATATATATATATATATATATATATATATATATATATATATATATATATATATATATATATATATATATATATATATATATATATATATGAATGGAAGAAAGGGAATCTCCTGATATTTAGTATCTCTCTCTCTCTCTCTCTCTCTCTCTCTCTCTCTCTCTCTCTCTCTCTCTCTCTCTCTCTCTCTCTCTCTCTCTCTCTCTCTCTCTCTCTCTCTCTCTCTCTCTCTCTCTCTCTCTATATATATATATATATATATATATATATATATATATATATATATATATATATATATATATATGAATGAAATGCTTTCTTCTCTGGTATACGAGTTTTCGAAGTACTATTCTCCATCTTCAGGTTATTAAATGTAGCCTGCTGAGACCATATTGCTTTTGAAAACTACATTCTGGCCCCTACGGAAGAGGA
>JAXCGZ010017163.1:70000-72500 GCA_037179515.1 Halocaridina rubra | reverse complement strand
CAGGAGGTGAGGGAGATAGGCCTAAATTTGTCGGTTCCAGGTTTTGGTAGAGGAATAATAGTGCTTCTGGTCCAGGCAGAGGGCACATGCCCCAAGCAAAAGCAAAGATTGAAGAGGCGCAGTAGGGGGTTACCAGGAACTTTCTGAAGAAGATGGAGAACTTGATATGTAAGACCATCCTCCCCAGGGGCAGTAGCCTTAATCCTAGCAAGAGCACGTCGTAGTTCATCCTCTGTGAATGGGATGTCATCCTCTTCATCCGTCTGTAGTAATGCACCCATTAGGCGGAGGTTACGAACACTGCGGTGGGTGGAGAGTGCCTCTTGAACGTTCCCGGGAAGGTTGCAAGTTTGTGACTGTGCTGACCAGGTAGTAATGAGGTCCTGAGCGTACTCAAGTGGACTGTGGTGTAGAGCACAGGTGGGTTTCTTCTTGACAGCCTTCCTTATAAGATGCCACATAGTCCCAGCGCTAGTCTGATGGTTAATACTATCCGTAAATTTCTGCCAATACTCCGTGTGCACACACTTCTGCAGGGCAACTAGATCATCCCTCGCCAACTGATATTGGTGCAGGTGGTCAGGGGTGGGCTGTCTTTGAAAGGAGAGTCCAGCATCCACAGCTGTCCTTTCCGCCTGGGCAATACGCTGATCCAAAGTCCAGGAATGGGCCTCAGGGCGACGTGGAACGTGTGGTCTGAGAACATAATGCGTGTAGAAGTCATGTGTAGAATCCACCAGTGAGTTGTATAAGCTGTCTGGAGAAAGGAGATCAAAAGTGGGAAGGAGGTGAGAGATAAAGGAAATATAAGTGGGACAGTATTTGGGAGGGATAGAGATGCGGGTGCGGTGATGGGAGAGGGTAGCTGGAGTCTGAAGTATGGAGTATTTCAGGCTAAGGGCAACATGGTCAGAGAAGAGAGAAGGGATAGAGGAGCAGGAGACATTAGGTTCCACAAGGCCAGTTGTGAGAATGTGATCTACAGTACCCCCACGAGCGTGTGTGGCACCACCAGTATCCCAGCGGGTGAGGCGGGTAGCGGCGGATGTAGTCGAGCAGAGGCTTGCCACCGCGATTGGGAGTGAGAGATGAGTCACCAAGGGCGGGGTGTCTGGCGTTAAAATCCCCCATATAGATCATTCCACTGTCTGTAGGTATTGGAAGGGCTGGTAGATTAATCACACCTGGGGCAGAGTAGACATTGCACAATCGAAGAGTACCATTCCCAACAGTGATTTCAAAGAGCTGAAAGGTCATATCAACTTGTGCAGAAGAACCAAGGAGCATGTGAGGTATGGAGGAATGAATGTAGGTAATGAGTCCTCTTCTGGTATAATGCACATATGAAACATACCCTGTGAGCATAGGAGCCTCCTCCCCTGGTGGTGCACCACCAGGAAAAGCCTCTTGTATGAAAATAACCTGCGGATGATGACGATAAACATAGGCTCTAAGTGCAGTGAGTTTAGGAGAGTGTCTAATTCCAAAGGCATTCCAAGAGATGGCATGAAATTGTATGCGACTAGCGAATCTTATTCTTATTTTTGCGGAAGGCAGAAGTGGGCGGGGCACTAGCAGACAGAGCATGGGATGAAGAAGACCTGGGCTGCACATCAGTCAACTTCTCAAGGTAGGAGGCGACCTTATTAAACTTGTCAGTGAGAGTCGTGATGGTGTCAACAACAGTTCGATGAGACTCGACCAAACTTGCGAGAGTCCTTTCCATTGTATCTTGCTGGGTGACCATACTGTCAATGCGGGCACCTATGGTATCAAGGCGAGCTGTGAGAGCTGTACAGCGGGACTCCAGGGTAGCAACAGTCTTACGGAGAGCAATGATGTCAGCAGAGTCAGGAGGACGTAGAGAGGAAGGCGCGGCGATGGGCGGTGGCGGGGGCAGTGGAGCGCGCTCTGGTGGTGTGGCATGAGACCGTCTAGCACAGCCATGCCAGACGTTGACCCCAGGCATGTTGCACCGAACACACTTCCACTGTGAAGTGTCCGGCGGAGGCTGAGACGTGGATCCAGAAGCAGTATCACAAGCAGCGGCAGCAGCAGATGAGGCAGGTATACGGTGCGGGCAGGAGCGTGTGTCATGGGCAGCAGCACACCATGCACATTTGGCCGGAGCAGAACAATAGCGTGAGATATGGCCAATACCCCAGCATTTAAAACACCAAGGCTGCTCGTCCTTCATCCTGCGCAATTCACAGGAAGGGAGGCAAGGGAGAAAGGAAACTCAACGACTGGTGGGGGTGGTTCAGGGAGACTCCAGGTGATGACAATGCGGTTGATGGGCTCCCCGTCCTGAAGGAACCGTCGAGCAGTGTGCACTCCTGGTAGCTCCTTGGCAAGGAAAGGGTCAAGTGCAATAGGGTAGCGAGTAACGAGGTATGTTGGGAACTTACGGGGCCGCTCAATTGAGTCCTGAATATTGCAACGTAAAGAAAGAAAATCCCCACTCGTGACCCTGTCAATGATGTCCTTGCGACGCCTCGAG